>WNGS01001303.1:16362-27969 GCA_020271785.1 Procambarus virginalis | reverse complement strand
CTGTGTTGCTGGAAACACCTGCCAGTGTGTTGCTGGAGACTCCATGCCAGTATGTGCTGGAGACCCCTGCCAGTGTGTTGCTGGAGACCCCTGCCCGTGTGTTGCTGAAGACCCTGCCAATGTGTTTCTGGAGACCCCCTGACAGTGTGTTGCTGGAGACCCCTGATAATGTGTTGCTGGAGACCCCTGCCAATGTGTTGCTGGAGATGCCTGCCAGGTGTGTTGCTGTAGACCACTGCCAGTGTGTTGGTGGAGACCCCTGCCAGGTGTTGCTGGAGACCCCTGCACGTATGTTCCTGGAGACACTTGCCAGTTTGTTGCTGGAGACCCCTGCCAGTGTGTTGCTGAAGACCCCTGCCAATTTTGCTGGAGACCCCTGCCAATGTGTTGCTGAAGACCCCTGACAGTGTGTTGCTGCAGACCCCCTGATAATGTGTTACTGGAGACCCCTGCAATGTGTTGCTGGAGATGCCTGCCAGTGTGTTGCTGTAGACCACTGCCAGTGTGTTGGTGGAGACCCCTGCCAGTATAGTGCTGGAGAGACCCTGCCAGTGTGTTGGTGGAGACCCCTGCCAGTGGGTTGGTGGAGACCCCTGCCAGTGTGTTGGTGGAGACTCCTGCCAGTATGTTCCTGGAGACCCCTGCCAATGTGTTGCTGAAGACCCCCTGACAGTGTGTTGCTGCAGACCCCTGATAATGTGTTACTGGAGACCCTGCCAATGTGTTGTTGAAGATCCCTTCCAGTGTGTTGCTGGAGACCCTGCCAGTGTGTTGCTGGAGACCCCTGGCAGTGTGTTGCTGGAGACCCCTGCCAGTGTGTTGCTGAAGACCCCTGCCAGCGTGTTGCTGGAGACCCCTGCCAATGTGTTGCTGGAGACCCCTGCCAGTGTGTTGCTGAAGACTCCTGCCAATTTGTTGCTGGAGACCTCTGCCAGTGTATTGCTGGAGGACCCCTGCCAGTGTGTTGCTGGAGACCTCTGCCAATGTATTGCTGGAGACCCCTGCCAGTGTGTTGCTGGAGACCTCTGCCAATGTATTGCTGGAGACCACTGCCAGTGTGTTGCTGGAGATGCCTGCAAGTGTGTTGCTGGAGACCCCTGCCAGTGTGTTGCTGGAGAACCCTGCAAGTATGTTCCTGGAGACCCTTACCAGTGTGTTGCTGGAGACCCATCGAGTGTGTTGCTGCAGACCCCTGCCAGGTGTGTTGCTGAAGACCCCTGCCAGTGTGTTGCTGGAGACCCCAGCCAGTGTGTTGCTTGAGACCCCTGCCAGTAAGTTGTTGCTGGAGACTCCTGACAGTGTGTTGCTGGAGACCCCTGCCAGTGTGTTGTTGGAGACCCCTGCCAGTGTGTTGCTTGGGACTTCTGCCAGTGTGTTGCTGGGAACCTGTTCCAGTGTGTTGCTGGAGACCCCTGCAGTTTGTTGTTGGAGACCCCTGCCAGTATGTAGCTGGGGACTTCTGGCAGTGTGTTGCTGGGATCCTATGCCAGTGTGTTGCTGGAGACCCCTGACAGTGTGTTGCTGGAGACCCCTGCCGGTGTGTTGCTGGAGACCCCCTGCCAGTGTGTTGCTGGGGACCTCAGCCGGTGTGTTGCTGGAGACCCCTGCCAGTGTGTTGCTGGGGACCTCTGCCGGTGTGTTGCTGGGGGCCCCTGCCAGTGTGTTGCTGGAGACCCCTGCCAGTGTGTTGCTGGAGACGTCTGCTTGTGTATTGCTGGAGACCTCTGCCTGTGTATTGCTGGAGACCCCTGCCAATGTGTTGCTGGAGACCCCTGCCAGTGTGTTGGAGGTGACCCCAGCCAGTGTGTTGCAGGAGACCCCTGCCAGTGTGTTGCTGGAGACCCCTGCCAGATTGTTGCTGGAGACCCCTGCCAAACTGTTGCTGGAGACCCCTGCCAGTGTGTTGTTGGAGACCCCTGCCAGTGTGTTGCTTGGGACTTCTGCCAGTGTGTTGCTGGGAGCCTGTTCCAGTGTGTTGCTGGAGACCCCTGCCAGTGTGTTGTTGCTGACCTCTGCCGGTGTTGTGCTGGAGACCCTTGCCAGTGTGTTGCTGGAGACCTCTGCCTGTGTATTGCTGGAGACCCCTGCCAATGTGTTGCTGGAGACCCTGCCAGTGTGTTGCAGGAGACCCCAGCCAGCGTGTTGCAGGAGACCCCTGCCAGTGTGTTGCTGGAGACCACTGCCATTGTATTGCTGGAGACCCCTGCGACTGTGTTGCTGGAAACACCTGCCAATGTGTTGCTGGAGACCCCTGCCAGTGTGTTGCTGAAGACCCCTGCCAATGTGTTGCTGGACACCCCTGACAGTGTGTTGCTGGAGACCCCTGATAATGTGTTGCTGGAGACCCCTGCCAATGTGTTGTTGGAGATCCCTGCCAGTGTGTTGGTGGAGACCCCTCCCAGTGTGTTGCTGGAGACCCCTGCCAGTGTGTTGGTGGAGACCCCTGCAAGTGTGTGCTGGAGACCCCTGCCAGTGTGTTGCAGGAGGCCCCAGCCAGCGTGTTGAAGGACACCCCTGCCAGTGTGTTGCTGGAGACCCCCTGCCAGTGTGTTGCTGGAAACACCTGCCAGTGTGTTGCTGGAGACCCCTGCCATTGTATTGCTGGAGACCCCTGCCAGTGTGTTGCTGGAAACACCTGCCAGTGTGTTGCTGGAGACCCCTGCCAGTGTGTTGCTGGAGACCCCAGCCAGTGTGTTGGTGGAGACCCCTGCCAGTGTGTTGCTGGAGACCCCTGCCAGTGTGTTGCTGGAGACCCTTGCCAGTGTGTTGCTGGAGACCCCTGCCAAACTGTTGCTGGAGACCCCTGCCAGTGTGTGCTGGAGACCCCTGCCAAACTGTTGCTGGAGACCCCTGCCAAACTGTTGCTGGAGACCCCTGCCAAACTGTTGCTGGAGACCCCTGCCAAACTGTTGCTGGAGACCCCTGCCAGTGTGTTGCTGGAGACCCCAGCCAGTGTGTTGGTGGAGACCCCAGCCAGTGTGTTGGTGGAGACCCCTGCCAGTGTGTTGCTGGAGACCCCAGCCAGTGTGTTGGTGGAGACCCCTGCCAGTGTGTTGCTGGAGACCCCAGCCCAGTGTGTTGGTGGAGACCCTTGCCAGTGTGTTGCTGGAGACCCCAGCCAGTGTGTTGCTGGAGACCCCAGCCAGTGTCTTGGTGGAGACCCCTGCCAGTGTGTTGCTGGAGACCCCTGCCAGTGTGTTGCTGGAGACCCCAGCCAGTGTGTTGCTGGAGGACCCCTGCCAGTGTGTTGCTGGAGACCCCAGCCAGTGTGTTGCTGGAGACCCCTGCCAAACTGTTGCTGGAGACCCCTGCCAGTGTGTTGCTGGAGACCCCAGCCAGTGTGATGCTGGAGGACCCCAGCCAGTGTGTTGCTGGAGACCCCTGCCAGTGTGTTGCTGGAGACCCCAGCCAGTGTGTTGGTGGAGACCTCTGCCAGTGTGTTGGTGGAGACCCCTGCCAGTGTGTTGCTGGAGACCCCTGCCAGTGTGTTGGTGGAGACCCCAGCCAGTGTGTTGCTGGAGACCCCTGCAGTGTGTTGCTGGAGACCCCAGCCAGTGTGTTGCTGGAGACCCCAGCCAGTGTGTTGGTGGAGACCCCAGCCAGTGTGTTGGTGGAGACCCCTGCCAGTGTGTTGGTGGAGACCTCTGCCAGTGTGTTGGTGGAGACCCCTGCCAGTGTGTTGGTGGAGACCTCTGCCAGTGTGTTGGTGGAGACCCCAGCCAGTGTGTTGGTGGAGACCCCTGCCAGTGTGTTGGTGGAGACCTCTGCCAGTGTGTTGGTGGAGACCTCTGCCAGTGTGTTGGTGGAGACCCCTGCCAGTGTGTTGGTGGAGACCCCAGCCAGTGTGTTGCTGGAGACCCCAGCCAGTGTGTTGGTGGAGACCCCTGCCAGTGTGTTGGTGGAGACCCCTGCCAGTGTGTTGGTGGAGACCTCTGCCAGTATGTAGCTGGAGATCCCAGCCAGTGTGTTGGTGTAGTCAGAGGGAGCAGGAGAGTGTAGCTGAGGGAGCATGAGAGAGCAGGAGAGTGTAGTCTGAGGGAGCGGGAGAGTGTAGCTGTGGGAACGGGAGAGTTTAGTCTGAGGGAGCGGAAGAGTGTAGCTGAGGGAGCGGGAGAGTGTAGCTGAGGGAACGGAGAGTGTAGCTGAGGGAGCGGGAGAGTGTAGCTGAGGGAACGGGAGAGTGAGCTGTGGGAACGGGAGAGTTTAGTCTGAGGGAGCGGAAGAGTGTAGCTGAGGGAGCGGGAGAGTGTAGCTGAGGGAACGGGAGAGTGTAGCTGAGGGAGCGGGAGAGTGTAGCTGAGGGAACGGGAGAGTGTAGCTGAGGGAGCGGGAGAGTGTAGCTGAGGGAACGGGAGAGTGTAGCTGAGGGAGCGGGAGTGTAGTCTGAGGGAGCAGGAGAGGTTAGCTGAGAGAGTGTTTAATAGCACCCCAGGAATAAGGTAAGCCCCCCCTTCCTTTTCCTCGGGTAGGGGGGAGGGAGGTTACCAAGCAACAGGCGGTGACGGAAGTCAGGAGACGAAGCGCATCTTTCATGTGCCGCTGGTGGCCCTGGAAACTAACCTTGAAATACGATGACTTTGTTGAATAGTGTTGAAACTGCCACTCTGGGCGCTAGAGCGCTCACTGCCGGAAACGATCCGCTTGTTGACGATACAAAAAAACTTGTGTGGTTCCTGAGGTTGCAGTAGAGCCTTACACTACTTGCCAGTTAAAACCTATTGGGGACAGAGAAATCTTAGCCGCCTTGTAATCTGAACCCGTTTCCGGTGCCTTGAGGGATTTCCGGAGCCAGTTCCTCTCCTGTACTGGCCATGAGCAGCCAAGAGGATCTGCTGCCCTTGGAGTACGTCCTTTGCTGACGCATATTTCTTAAATAAAGAAGTTGATTTCTCTCATGACATAAAGCACCAATACCTGATATTTTGGTCTTAACGAAACTCTTCCTTCTTCTTCCCATAGTATTATTACCAGATTAATGCTTACATATTTTCTTATTTATGGTACATGAAAGTATCTAAGCCGGTAAACAAGAATCTTATTTTTAGTTTTCAAGATAGGAACACAACTAATTCTTAATGGAAATATAAAAATAATTGTCCATATTTTATTACGATTTACCCAGTATGATAAGTTTAGTATATTTATCTAAGACCCGCCAGGCACAATACTTGGAGAGACACTTTAGCAGGTACAATACTTGGAGAGACACTTTAGTATGTACAATACTTGGAGAGACATTCTAACAGGCACAATACTTGTAGTGACATTCTAGCAGGCACAATACTTTTAGGAACATACTAGCAGACACAATACTTGTAAAGAAACACTAGCAGGCCCAATACTTGTAGAGGCACACTAGCAGGCACAATACTTGTAGTGACACTCAACCAGGCATAATACTCGTAGAGCAACTCTATCAGGGACAATATGTGTAGAACAACACTAGCAGGCACAATACTTGCCTGTGAAGTGAAGGAAATGAAGGACATGAACGAAACTATAAGTAAACTGTAAACTGCTAAACAACAGGCCCTCCTCAAACTCTGTCCCAGGAAACAGGGGATGTAGCAATGGCAGGGACCCCTACAACGGGTGCCACTTTTGCTGAAATACTGAAGAGCCCAGATGCCATGTCCACAGTCAAGGAAGTTGTAATGAAAGCAGTAACCTCACAGGAGGCAGCTAGATGCGCAAACCAGCTAATGGAAAGGAAAAGAGCTGTAGGGGTGATAGGTGTAAAGGAACAGCAAGGGAAGAATGGAGGACTATGGACAAAGCTGCAGTGTCAGGGATACTAAAGGAGATAGGAATGGAAGGGGCTGAACGAGACGTAGAAGAGTTTTTCCGGATTTGCCAGTACAACAAAGACAACATGACCCCTACACAATGCCCACCAAATCACCCAAATTCTCCCTCCTCCCTCTTACCCCGAGTATCCCTTACCTTCCCATCCCTTGGTCTTCTTCCTGCCACAAGCAGGCCCAGGCAAGACCTAGGCCCTCCATCCCCCACCCCGCCTCCCCCCACACCCCTGTTAACTACATCACAGGACGGCATGCCCTCACCCCAAGCAATCCTTGCCCACCCCCCTCCCCCCAAGCACTCCTTGCCTCCCCACCCTCAGGACTTCTTCCTGTCCCAACCAGGCCTAGGCAAGACTTAAACCCTTTATTCCCCACCTCACCTTCACCTGAACCCCTGGCAACTTCCCTACAGGAGGAGGAGCCTACCCAAGTTGGAATGCCCATGGAACAACTTCCTACATTTGTAGGGAGGGAGGGTGAAAATGGATATAGGAAAGTGAACTTCAAGGAAATGTACTCAACATCGATGGGATTACCAATAAAGCAAGCAAACTGGCGGATAGGGTGCAGCTAGAAAACCCAGATGTAATAGGACTAACGGAAACAAAATTGTCAGGAGTCATAACAGACGCTGTGTTTCCAATGGACTACTATACAGTAAGGAAAGAAAGGAAGGGAGAGGAGGTGGAGGAGTGGTGGTCCTGCTGATAAGGAAGGACTGGAGCTTTGATGAGATGGAAATTCCGGGCTGTGACGGATTCAGAGATAACATAACAGGAACTATGACAATGGGTGGACCGAAGATAATAGTGGCAGTCATTTACAACCCTCCACTAAAGGACGGAAGACCCAGACAGGAGTTTGATAGATACAACATGGCAACAAATAATATAATAGAGAGAGCAGCTTCAGTTGCCTGCAGGAATAGCTCCAGACTCTTAATCATGGGCGATTTCAACCATGGAAAGATTGACTGGGAGAATGGGGACCTACATGGAGGTGCAGATACATGGAGCACTGAACTCTTGGAAGTGGCAACAAGGAACTTTCTGAGCCAACATGTCAGGGAACCCACAAGAATGAGAGGCAATGACGAACCAGCTAGACTCGGCCTGATATTCACCATGAATGAGTCAGAAATAAGAGAAGACAAATTTGAAGCCCCCACTGGAATGAGTGACCACAGTGTATTGACATTTGAATATCTAGTGTAGGTAGGGATAACCTATCCAAAAATAGTATCGGAAGGGAAAAGGCTGAATTACCGAAGAGGAAAATATGATGAGATGAGGAACGTCCAAAGGGGAATACCATGAGAAACAGAAATCAGAGAGAAGAATGTATAGGATATGATGGACTATGTCACACAGAAATGCCAGGAAGCTGCAGATAGATTTTTCCCGGTCTAAAAGGAGAAAAGCAACAAGCAACAGAAGAATTCATAGTTCATCTACGAATGTAAGGAAGCAAAGCAATTGAGTGAAAGAATATGGAGAAACTACAGAAATAACAGAACGCCAGGGAGCAGAGAGAGATACCAGAGGGCAAGAAATGAGTACCTCAGAGTTAGGAGAGAAGCAGAGAGACAGTATGAAAATGACATCGCGAGTAAAGCTAAAACCCACCCAAAACTGCTCCACAGCAACATCAGGAGGAAAACAGCGGTGAGGGAACAAGTGATGAAACTGAGAAAAGGGAAGAATAGATACATGGAGAATGACAAGGAGGTGTGTGAAGAACTCAGCAAGAAATTCCAGGAGGTCTTCACAAAAGAACAAGGAGAAGCCCCTGCGCTAAATGAGGAGGCAAACCAAGCAACCTTGGAGGATTTGGACCTCACCAGTGATGAGGTCAAAAGGAATCTGTTGGAGCTGAATGTGTCAAAGGCTGTTGGGCCTGACAGAATCTCACCATGGATACTAAAAGAAGGTGCAAAAGCACTAAGCGTACCACTCTCTATGGTGTATAACATGTCACTGGAAACAGGAGACCTTCCGGAAAGTTGGAAGACAGCTAATGTAGTCCCAATATACAAAAAAAGGGTGACAGGCAAGAGGCACTGAACTACAAGCCAGTTTCCCTAACTTGTATACCATGCAAGGTGATGGCGAAGATTGTGAGGAAAAGGCTTGTAGAGCACCAGGAGGGAATTAGCTTTGTAACACACCTCCAGCATGGGTTCAGAGATGGTAAATCCTGCCTCACAGGGTTAATAGAATTCTATGACCAAGCAACAAAATTTAGGCAATAAAGAGAAGGGTGGGCAGACTGCATTTTCTTGGACTGTTAGAAAGCTTTTGACACAGTACCCCATAAAAGGCTGTTACGAAAGTTGGAGCAACAGGCAAGAGTAAAAGGTAAGGTGCTCCAAAGCAGAATTAAGGAGCTGAATGCTAATCTTGCAATTAGGATAGCCAGAGATCCCCATTACAATGATATTACTAAGAAAGAACTAAGTTCTGTGCTACTTTCAGGGGGAAACAGGAGAAGCAAAAAATGGCAGAACAGATCAGTCTGCTACCTCGAAGAGCTTCACCTGCTTGAGCAAGCCCGTGAGCTCCTGCCTGTTGAGAGGTTACCTCCCTGGGAGGATGACTCATGCAGGATTAACATCAGTGAAATGGCAACGAAAAAATCCAACATGATACCACAAGAAATAAGGCACAAGTATCACAAGAAAATTTATAAAGAAGCCGGAGATGAACTAGATCAAATCTACACTGACGGGTTATCTAATCCAGTCAATGGTAAGGCTGGTACAGCATGCCTGTAATTAAGGATAATGCTTTCCAACGCAGAAACGAAGAAAAAGCGCATATTGAGAACTATGCCTCTTCAACGCAAGCAGAGCTAACTGCCATTGTTATGGCGTTAAGGTTTCTTGAACGGAACACTAATGGTGCGGTGATTTGCACTGATTCAAAAGCAGCACTGCAAAGCCTAAGTAAAAATCAGGCAGAAAATCTTGTAATAGTCACTGAAATCAAGAGAGCTGTGAGAGTACTTACTAATCAGGGAAGAGTCATCAAGTTTCTGTGGATCCCCTCCCATGTTGGGATATGTGGGAATGAACGAGCAGATGTGCTGGCTGCTGAAGGAGACCATATTGAATACTTCATACCCAAGACTCTACTACAAATTAGAGGTATTGTCAGGCAACATCACCGTGACAAGGTAACTGAGGAAAGGAGGATAGAAGCACAAACCAGTGAATCTGTACAACATGGTTGCAGCTGGCAATCCCAATCATTATGGCCGAAGAGGAGGAGGACGAGGGAGAGAATCAGTAATAGCGAGAATCCGTCTTGGATACAAATATCCATGGCGATTCGGAATGGAAACAACAGTTGAGCAGCGAAGTTGCAGAATTTGTGGTGAGAGTGACGGACACCGCCTTGACCACTATCTACGTGAATGTGATCACCTGAGAGACATTAGAAATATGTGTAGAGTTATAAACCCCACATTGTTTGAGTTAGGAAAACACTATTTGTCAAATATTGATACTGTTCTTAAAAGATTCCGCCATTTTGCACCCGGAAGATAATGTAAGCTTTTAGGGGTTGACAGATGTTAATTTTCTTGTTTGAGGAACTGTTCACTTAAGACAGTTAAGCAAGTCCCAGCTGTGTCTGGGTACAAGTGACAGGATGAACAACCCAGCGGGTTTTCTTCCTTTTGGGGAGTGTTTTACATGCTGCTATGGCGGTATGTCCACTCACAAGATGAGTGGCGCTGCCCAATAAACTTGCCCCTCGGGGCAAAATTTAAATTTACTGCGAGCGGTAGTGAACCTCATACCCATCCTGTGGGCAGTACGGGACCCAATACCCAACATATGCGCGGTATTGGACTCTATAACGATGCTTTGGGTGGTAGTGTAGTGTACCCCTATTATCCGTTTTCTATATTACATAATGTACGATTCATTTTCTTCACTTTGTATAGAGCATACTCTATTTTATATATTTCATAATTTAGAGCCATTTGAAATATATACAGATAATTCATTGGATAATTATTATAATTTACCAAGAACTAACAAGATTTTTCAAAAGTAAACTACGAGCCTTCAATGGGATGTAGCTGTAGCTGAGCCATGGTATTCGAAAAGAATGGAAAATAGTACGCAAATTTGTCACCAGAAGTGGGACTGGAAAAATACAATTGTCATTAAACTTGGACCAAACGACTATTCTGCTGTCCATGGCGATGGGACGGGTACTATGGGACGGGTATTATGGGACGGGCACAATGGGACGGGTACTATGGGACGGGTACTATGGGACGGGTACTATGGGACGGATACTATGGGACGGGTACTATGGGACGGATACTATGGGACGGGTACTATGGGACGGGTACTATGGGACGGGTACTTTGGGACGGGTACTATGGGACGGGTACTATGGGACGGGTACTATGGGACGGGTACTATGGGACGGGTACTTTGGGACGGGTACTATGGGACGGGTACTATGGGACGGGTACTATGGGACGGGTACTTTGGGACGGGTACTATGGGACGGGTACTATGGGACGGGTACTATGGGACGGGTACTATGGGACGGGTACTTGGGACGGGTACTATGGGACGGGTACTATGGGACGGGTACTATGGGACGGATACTATGGGACGGGTACTATGGGACGGGTACTATGGGACGGGTACTATGGGACGGGTACTATGGGACGGGTACTTTGGGACGGGTACTATGGGACGGGTACTATGGGACGGGTACTATGGGACGGGTACTATGGGACGGGTACTATGGGACGGGTACTATGGGACGGGTACTTGGGACGGGTACTATGGGACGGGTACTATGGGACGGGTACTATGGGACGGGTACTATGGGACGGGTACTATGGGACGGGTACTATGGGACGGGTACTATGGGACGGATACTATGGGACGGGTACTATGGGACGGATACTATGGGACGGGTACTATGGGACGGGTACTATGGGACGGGTACTATGGGACGGGTACTATGGGACGGATACTATGGGACGGATACTATGGGACGGGTACTATGGGACGGGTACTATGGGACGGGTACTATGGGACGGGTACTATGGGACGGGTACTATGGGACGGATACTATGGGACGGATACTATGGGACGGGTACTATGGGACGGTACTATGGACGGATACTATGGGACGGATACTATGGGACGGGTACTATGGGACGGGTACTATGGGACGGGTACTATGGGACGGGTACTATGGGACGGGTACTATGGGACGGGTACTATGGGACGGGTACTATGGGACGGGTACTATGGGACGGGTACTATGGGACGGGTACTATGGGACGGGTATTATGGGACGGGTACAATGGGACGGGTACTATGGGACGGGTACTATGGGACGGGTACAATGGGACGGGTACTATGGGACGGGTACTATGGGACGTACATGTTACGTGAGGAAGGGCTGGTGCCTTGTGATAGCTAATGACTGTAAATCTACTACAGGGAAACTATGAATATTAGCAGCATAGGAACTGTAAGCTTAATTTATATTACATACTTACTATGTTATAGCGAAGACAGGTTGCTGTGTAACACCACAGATGAATTGTATTTAATATTTCACATGCAACGAGAGTCAGTCACACAGAATACTGGCGCCGCCCGGCTGTCGGCCCTTAGCATTTCAAAAGTGAGACCTTTCGAGTGTTAATTGGTGACAAGTTTTGCATAGTTTAGGTCGTGTGAAGTGATCTCGCTCTGTGCCAGCTGGTAATTGCAGACGGGTTGTGTTCTTTTCATCAAACATGCCACTGTCTAGGTGTG
>WNGS01001301.1:35722-50677 GCA_020271785.1 Procambarus virginalis | reverse complement strand
GGAATAAGAAAATTCCTAACAGACATAGCATGGGAAACAGAGCTCAGGGAAAGACGGCCCAAGATATGATGGACTACATCGGCAAAAGTGCAAGGAAGCAGCAAACAAGTTTGTGCCCAGTCCAAAAGGAAAACAGTGAAATGAAGATGAGAAACCCATGGTTTAATCAGAGATGTAGGCTAGCTAAGCACAAGTAAAAGGCAGGGAGAAACTATAGGAAAACAGGACACTGGAGAGCAGAGAAGATACCGAATGCAGGAATGAATATGTCAGGATGAAAGAGAGGCGGAAAGACAATACGAAAACGACATCGCAAGCAAGGCAAAGACTCAGCCTAAATTGCTGCATAGCCACATCAGGAGAAAACAACAGTCAAGGAAAGGTTATGAAATTAAGGATAGGGGCAGAAGGATTCACTACAAACGCAAGGAAGTGTGTGAGGAACTGAATAAGAAAATTCCAAGAGGTCTTCACCCTAGAACTAGGAGAAATCCAGAGTAAGAGAGGGGATAGCTGCCAGGAACCACTGGAAGAGTTTGAGATTACAAGCGGGGAAGTAAGAAAGTGTTTACTAGAGTTGGATGTGACAAAGGCTATAGGCCCAGATGGAATCTCCCTTGGATACTTAAGGAAGGAGCAGAAGAACTGTGCCTACCACTCTCCATAGTGGTATAACAAATCTCTGGCAACAGGGGAACTGCCAGAAATTTGGAAAGCAGCTAATGTAGTCCGATATACAAGAAGGGGATAGACAGGAGGCACTGATTACAGGCCAGTGTCCCTAACCTGCATACCATGCAAGCTGATGGAGAAGATTGTGCGAAGAAAGCTAGTGGAGCACCTGGAGCGAAAGAACTTTGTAACACAGCACCAACATGGATTCAGGGATGGCAGGTCCTGCTCACAGGGTTACTTGAATTCTACGACCAGGCAACAAAAATAAGGCAAGAAAGAGAAGGGTGGGCAGACTGCATATTTTTGGATTGTCAGAAAGCCTTTGATACAGTGCCACACAAGAGGCTAGTGAAAAAGCTGGAGATGCAGGCTGGAGTGAAAGGGAAGGTACTCCGTTGGATACAGGAGTACCTAAGCAACAGGAGACAAGAGTCAGTGTGAGGGGTGAGGTCTCAGATTGGCGAGACGTTACAAGTGGAGTCCCGCAGGGGTCAGTCCTTGGACCTATACTGTTTCTGATATATGTAAATGATCTCCCAGAGGGTATAGAATCGTTTCTCTCATGTTTGCCGATGATGCAAAAATTATGAGGAGGATTGAAACTGAGGACGATAGTAGGAGGCTACAAGACGACCTAGACAGACTGAGTGAATGGTCCAACAAATGGCTGTTGAAGTTCAACCCGAGTAAATGCAAAGTAATGAAACTAGGCAGTGGAAACAGGAGGCCAGACACAGGATACAGAATAGGAGATGAAGTACTTAATGAAACGGACAGAGAGAAAGATCTAGGAGTTGATATCACACCAAACCTGTCTCCTGAAGCCCACATAAAAAGGATACATCTGCGGCATATGCGAGGCTGCTAACATCAGAACAGCGTTCAGGAACCTGTGTAAGGAATCATTCAGAATCTTGTACACCACATATGTAAGACCAATCCGGAGTATGCAGCCCCAGCATGGAGCCCGTACCTTGTCAAGCACAAGACGAAGCTGGAAAAAGTCCAAAGGTATGCCACTAGACTAGTCCCAGAACTAAGAGGCATGAGTTACGAGGAAAGGCTGCGGGAATGCACCTTACGACACTGGAAGACAGAAGAGTAAGGGGAGATATGATCACAACCTACAAAATCCTCAGAGGAATCGACCGGGTAGACAAGGACAAACTATTCAACACGGGGGGACGCGAACAAGGGGACACAGGTGGAAACTGAGTACCCACATGAGCCACAGAGACGTTAGAAGGAACTTTTTCAGTGTCAGAGTAGTTAACGGATGGAATGCATTAGGCAGTGATGTGGTGGAGGCTGACCTCCATACACAGTTTCAAGGGTAATATGATAGAGCCCAGTAGGCTCGGGAATCTGTACACCGGTTGATTGACAGTTGAGAGGCGGGACCAAAGAGCCAAAGCTCAACCCCCGCAAGCACAAATAGGTGAGTACAAATAGGTGAGTACACACACACACACACACACACACACACACACACACAACACACACACACACACACACCACAGCATTGCTGTAAACAACCACACTGGAAAGGCGTGATCCAAGAGTCAAGCTCGATCCTGCAAGCACGATATAATCAGATAGGTCAGTACAACACCACAACACACAAACACACACACACACACCCACAAACACAACACACACACACACACACACCCACACACACACACCCACAACACCACACACAAACACACACACACACACACCATGGCGGGACCAAAGAGCCAAAGCTCAACCCCCGCAAGCAACAATTAGGTGATTACACACACACACACACACACACACACACACACACACACACACCACACACCACACACACACACACACCACACACACCACACAACATTGCTGTTTGTGTTGGTGTGATGCAGTTTGTGGTCACCCGCTGGCGAGGGTCGGGTTGTGTGTGGTGGGAGGAGCGGTGAGGTTGTGCCCGAGTGTAGCACGTAGGGTTGTGGGCTCCCGTGTTGGTGCTCGAGACTACTTGCTGTTAACCTCGAGGCGGTCACTATTACCCGGGGCCAGATTCACGAAGCAGTTACGCAAGCACTTACGAACGAGTACATCTTTCTTCAATCTTTGACGCCTTTGGTTACATTTATTAAATAGTTTACAAGCATGAAAACTTGCCAATCAACTGTTGGTATTGTTTTAAACAGCCTCCTGGTGCTTCGGAGCTCATTAACTGTTTAATAATTGTAAACAAGCTGCTAAAGATTGTGGGAAGAAGTACATGTTCGTTAGTGCTTGCGTAACTGCTTCGTGAATCTGGCCCCAGGCCCAGGAGCCTTTACACAACCACTTACGAAGCCTCTACGTCTTTCCTTAATCATGGCGGCTTGGTTTACATTTATTAAACAGTTTAATAAAATTGGAAACTTATTTTTTTATAATTATCAGGTGGAAAGAGACAAGCCATTACGGCTATATAGCACTGGGAAGGGGTCAGGATAAGGATTTGGGATGGGACGAAGGAAAGGAATGGTGCCCAACATCTTGGACGGTCGGGGATTGAACGCCGACCTACACGAAGCGAGACCGTCGCTCTACCGTCCAGCCCAAGTGACTGGAGCCGATACTCATGCCCAGGAAGCGTCAATATTGTGGTGTTTTTAATTCCGTAAACCACCGCAAATCTTACGGTAATTACGTACACAAGTGTACAAAGATAAGGTGTTGTGGGCCGTAACCTAGTAGAGTGGCCCGGCACGGCTCGGGGTCTGTCACTACGACAGGCACATTATACTGAGTACACTCACTCTCACCAACACGCTTTACTCAACTTCGTTGGTGTCATGCCATCTGAGTACAGGCAGTGTACTCACCAAGAGAGTACTCAGTGTACTCACCAAGAGAGTACACAGTGTACTCACCAAGAGAGTACACAGTATACTCACCAAGAGAGTACACAGTGTACTCACCAAGAGAGTACACAGTACTCACTAAGAGAGTACACAGTATACTCAACAGAGAGTACACAGTATACTCACAAGAGAGTACACAGTATACTCACCAAGAGAGTACACAGTGTACTCACCAAGAGAGTACACAGTGTACTCAGCAAGAGAGTACACAGTATACTCAGCAAGAGAGTACACAGTATACTCAGCAAGAGAGTACACAGTGTACTCACCAAGAAGTACACAGTATACTCACCAAGAGAGTACACAGTATACTCAGCAAGAGAGTACACAGTGTACTCACCAAGAGAGTACACAGTGTACTCAGCAAGAGAGTACACAGTATACTCACCAAGAGAGTACACAGTACTCACCAAGAGAGTACACAGTACTCACCAAGAGAGTTCACAGTGTACTCAGCAAGAGAGTACACAGTGTACTCACCAAGAGAGTACACAGTATACTCAGCAAGAGAGTACACAGTACTCACCAAGAGAGTACACAGTACACTCAGCAAGAGAGTACACAGTACTCACCAAGAGAGTACACAGTACTCACCAAGAGAGTACACAGTATACTCAGCAAGAGAGTACACAGTATACTCAGCAAGAGAGTACACAGTATACTCAGCAAGAGAGTACACAGTGTACTCACCAAGAGAGTACACAGTATACTCAGCAAGAGAGTACACAGTACACTCAGCAAGAGTACACAGTACTCAGCAAGAGAGTACACAGTATACTCACCAAGAGAGTACACAGTATACTCACCAAGAGAGTACACAGTATACTCAGCAAGAGAGTACACAGTCTACTCACCAAGAGAGTACACAGTGTATCAGCAAGAGAGTACACAGTATACTCAGCAGAGAGTACACAGTATACTCAGCAAGAGAGTACACAGTATACTCAGCAAGAGAGTACACAGTATACTCAGCAAGAGAGTACACAGTACACTCAGCAAGAGAGTACACAGTACTCACCAAGAGAGTACACAGTATACTCAGCAGGAGAGTACACAGTGTACTCAGCAAGAGAGTACACAGTACTCACCAAGAGAGTACTCAGTATACTCAGCAAGAGAGTACACAGTACTCACCAAGAGAGTACACAGTATACTCAGCAAGAGAGTACACAGTATACTCACCAAGAGAGTACACAGTGTACTCAGCAAGAGAGTACACTATACTCACCAAGAGAGTACACAGTATACTCAGCAAGAGTACAGTGTACTCACCAAGAGAGTACACAGTGTACTCACCAAGAGAGTACACAGTATACTCACCAAGAAAGTACACAGTATACTCAGCAAGAGAGTACACAGTATACTCCCCAAGAGAGTACACAGTACACTCCCCAAGAGAGTACACAGTGTACTCTAGGTATCAGTAAATGAGTGCACTAGGGGTGGAGGCCAAGTTGAGCCTCTGAGCTCGCCAATTTCAGCTTGGAGCCTGGGTACTGGCGACCAATTTGGGGAGAAGAAGGTATTTCAGATTTAGTTTTTCATTATGTACTCTCTCGCGGGCTCCTTCGCGGATTAATTATTAGCGATAGAGGGACGTCTATTGGTATGTGTGTCAGGTTAAAGGGGATTCAAAAATCCTAATTGAGAATTAATGATCCATAGTTTAAGATAAATATTGAAGCCGAACGATCGGATGAAGCTTTTAATCCTGGGCTAGGATTTATTTACACCATACACAACCACTCCGAAACCTGTACATTTTTCCTGAATCATCCCAGCCTTATTTGTGTTTATTAAAACAGTTAACCAGCTCCCAAACGTCAGAATCTAAGGCTGCTATTGTTATAAACAAACTGGTAGTGCACCAGACCTCATAACCATCTTAATCAACGTAAACAAAGCCGTCATGACTGAGGAAAGATGTACAGGTTCCGTATGTGGTTGCTTAAATACTTGATGAATCCTACGCCTCAACTTCTCGATCAGCACCAGGTTCGATCTCATCAACCAGGGTCATCATTTGCTCATAGATACGTCACTTTGCCGTAATTTCTAGTATATGAAAAGGTCAATGTTTACAAAACAATCTTAAAATATATATATAAACAAAATATATTAACAAATTATATTAACAAATACATAAGCTTTTAAATTAGGCAATTCAAACATTAATTTAGCATATAAAGCGTAGAAGTAATGCAAATATTGATGTAATAACAATTATTAGAAATGATAGCAATCGCTTGAACATCAATTATAGCTCCCAAAATTGAAAGAAAGATAGCGAGTGACGCGTGATTAAGAAGAATGATAGTGAACTCTATAACTTGACAGCGAAACAGGTGGTTAAACGCGACAGTGAAATAATGAAACAGCGAAATGAACAAGGACAATTCAATAAAACAGTGAAGGTTAACAGTGAAACAGTGAAGGTTGACAGTGAAGCAGACAGTAAAACAGTGAAGGTTGACAGTGAAGCAGACACCAAGACAGTGAAGGTTGACAGTGAAGCAGACACCAAGACAGTGAAGGTTGACAGGAAGCAGACACCAAGACAGTGAAGGTTGACAGTGAAGCAGACACCAAAACAGTGAAGGTTAACAGTGAAGCAGACACCAAGACAGTGAAGGTTGACAGTGAAGCAGACAGGATCATTAAGAATTATCACCTTAGGTATTCCAAAGTTCAGTGAAGGTTCTTGGACTATAATATGAACTCTTCGCTGTTCAGTGTTGCACGATAAAGCCCCAATATTGCCGGTCGTTGCAACTCGCTAGTTTTCAAAGAGACGTAAGATATTCTGCAATATAGCAAGTGATATCTTGGGAGATGTTGCAGCGATATGGTCGCTATATGCCCAGAGTGCCACATTTTAATTGGCATTTTTAATTTGCTTGCAGTGTTGCCAGTTCAGCAGTACTGCTTGAATATGATAGGAAATGTGTTGAGGAAGAAGTGTACTGAAGTTAACTTAGTTTACAGGGTATAAATAGGAGCTGCCTCGTATGGGTCTTGGCAGATGCAGTTTAATGCTGATAAATGTAAAGTTTTGAGGCTAGGTAATGATGATAGAGTTACAAGAGGCTCATTGATAATGAGCTCTCATAGACAACTGGGAACACTTCTGTGGAAGAAATGAAATGTATGCTCGAGATGGGGTGCATCTATCGAGGGCTGGGGTTGTTGCTGTTGCGAACTCGTTGGAACCAGTGGTTAGAGGCGTTTGTTTGGGTTTAAACTGTTAGTAGATAGTGGTATGGGAATTGATAGGGAGGAAGGAAGTAATAAAAGTATGTGTTTGTTGGAGAAAAGAATTGGCAAAATGATCATGGAAAGAGAAGGGCCTCAAAATAACAATTCACTTAGGGTATATTACACTAACACTAGAAGTCTAAGAAATAAAATAAACGATTTAAATGCTCTTGTCTGCACAGAAAAAAATAAATATTATTGCACTTACCGAAACGTGGATGAATGTAGAAAATAGAGAGCTATTAGCTGAATATCAAATAAATGATTTAAACTATTTCACACAGATAGATATATTAGACGAGGAGGGGGAGTAGCCATATATGTTAGGGACAATTTGAAATGTAGTCTCAAAGAGGGAATCAAAACTGAGCCACACACAGAAACTATTTGGATGGAATTAAACGAAAAAGCAAATAATATTATAATAGGAGTTATATATAGGCCACCAAATTTAGACAGAATGGAAGCAAAGCATCTATGGGATGAAATATCTAGAGCATCTAGATCTAACAGTATTTATGTCATGGGTGACTTTAATTTTATAAACTGGTTGAACAGAACAGGGAATAATGAAGCAGAAGATTTTCTAGAATTAATTGACGATAGCTTTCTTACGCAACACATTAAGGAACCAACGCGGGGAAATAATATTTTAGATTTAGTGTTAACTAACAGGGAAACACAAATTAAGGACATCGAAATAGGGAGTGAGCTAGGGAACAGTGATCATAAAGAAATCAGATTTAGCATTGAATGGAATAGATCTGTAGGAGAAAATTCTGTTAAAGTGCCTGATTTTCGAAAAGCTGATTTCAATAGCCTAAAAAAATTTTTGGGGTCAAATAGATTGGAAAGTCATGGGTATGGAGTGTGGGCCGGCAAGACGTGGACCCAGCGATAGGTGACGTAAAAGGGGTTTTCGATGTGGATTCAAAATATAACCTATTTAAAAATATTCTAAGCAAAGCCCAGGAATGTAGTATACCATATAAAGTGAATAGATCGAATACTAATCCTGGGAATAGTGTCCTATTTGCTTTATTACGAACATTTATGCATTGATCCTTTTGTTTTAAATTCTTACTAATCATAACTCCCAGATCCCTTTCGCAATCCGACTTCGCAATCTCAACACCATCTAGCTCGTATCTTGTAACTCTATCATCATTACCTAGCCTCAGAACTTTACATTTATCAGCATTAAACTGCATCTGCCAGTCCTTTGACCATTTCAAAATCCTTTTTAGATCAACTTGAAGTGATAGTGAGTCTTCTTCCGTATTAATTTCCCTACCGATTTTTGTATCATCGGCAAGTTTGCAAATGTTGCTACTCAAACCTGAATCTAAATCATTTATATACCTGAATCTAAATCATTTAGATTCCAATAGGAGCTGCCTCATATGGACCAATAGAAGCTGCCTCATATGGACCAATAGGAGCTGCCTCGTATGGACCAATAGGAGCTGCCTCATATGGACCAATAGGAGCTGCCTCATATGGGTCAATAGGAGCTGCCTCGTATGGACCAATAGGACCCGCCTTGTATGGGACAATAAGAGCTGCCTCGTATGGACCAATAGGAGCTGCCTCGTATGGACCAATAGGAGCTGCCTCATATGGACCAATAGGAGCTGCTTCGTATGGGCCAATTGGAGCTGACTCGTATGGACCAATAGGAGCTGCCTCATATGGACCAATAGGAGCTGCCTCATATGGGTCAATAGGAGCTGCCTCATATGGACCAATAGGAGCCGCCTCGTATGGACCAATAGGAGCTGCCTCGTATGGACCAATAGGAGCTGCCTCGTATGGACCAATAGGAGCTGCCTCGTATGGACCAATTGGAGCTGCCTCGTATGGACCAATAGGAGCTGCCTCGTATGGACCAATAGGAGCTGCCCCGTATGGACCAATAGGCCTTCTACAGTTTCTTGAATAATTTAAGAATAAAGGAAACTGCAGGAGCCCTATTGGCCCAATATTTTTAACGGAATCGACCAATCCGTTAAAAATGCGACCTATATTAAAAACAAAACACCGTGACATTGACGTTTTCTACGCCTTTGGCTCGATGAGTTAGGTAGGTTGCTTGGGTTCGTACGTTTCTGTTTAGGCAAAACAGTTATATTTTTAACAGAGTGTCAAATTAAGAAAACGGTCTGTTATGTCCACCCAAACTCCCTCATATATATCTAACCTTCGCTTGAAACAATCCAATGATCCCTCGTCAATTATCTCCCCGGTAATTTGTTTCACAAATAAACAATCCGGTTTCCAAACCAGTAGTTTTTTTTTATTCCAAACTCCAAATCAGTCTAAATGAATAAATCCACAAGGGCCGTGATGAGGGTTCGAACTTACGTCCAGGCTGATCCCAGATATACTTCATTACACACAGAAATCATAATAGCGTGATGCATCAGTTGAATTGTACTGAATTAAGGGTGGAGAGGTAGTACAGCTTGTTGACAGAGCCCGGGTGCATGGGGGGAATTGTGTAAAACCCTGGTTTGTGTCTCGGAGAGACTGCAGGGTCCGTGTGAGGTCAGTAGAACTCCCGGTTGCAATTTTTTTACCTTGTGGCATAGTTGATTAAGGCGCGTCTGGGATCATCCTGTATGTAAGTTCGAACCCTAATCACGGCCCTTGTGGATTTATTCATTTAGACTGATTTGGAGTTTGGAGTAAAAAAAAACTACTGATTTGGAAACCGGATTGTTTATTCATTTGATATATCACGCTATTGTGATTTTTGTGTGTATCATATCAGTCTTTTTTAATGTAATCTTATCTAATTTATATACATTGTTTCGTGTGAAGTTTTAGGTTTATATATGAAACATTATTTATATCCCCTTTTATAGTCATTTTGTATATTTATATTCAATATATGTATACAATTTCGTACCTCCACCGGTGTGGCAGACTTAGGCTTCACCTGTAGCACCAGTGTGGGAGACTTAGGCTTCACCTGTAGCACCAGTGTGGCAGACTTAGGCTTCACCTGTAGCACCAGTGTGGCAGACTTAGGCTTCATCTGTAGCACCAGTGTGGCAGACTTAGGCTTCACCTGTAGCACCAGTGTGGCAGACTTAGGCTTCATCTGTAGCACCAGTGTGGCAGACTTAGGCTTCACCTGTAGCACCAGTGTGGCAGACTTAGGCTTCACCTGTAGCACCAGTGTGGCAGACTTAGGCGTCACCTGTAGCACCAGTGTGGCAGACTTAGGCTTCACCAGTAGCACCAGTGTGGCAGACTTAGGCTTCACCAGTAGCACCAGTGTGGCAGACTTAGGCTTCACCTGTAGCACCAGTGTGGCAGACTTAAAGCTTCACCTGTAGCACCAGTGTGGCAGACTTAGGCTTCACCTGTAGCACCAGTGTGGCAGACTTAGGCTTCATCTGTAGCACCAGTGTGGCAGACTTAGGCTTCACCTGTAGCACCAGTGTGGCAGACTTAGGCTTCATCTGTAGCACCAGTGTGGCAGACTTAGGCTTCACCTGTAGCACCAGTGTGGCAGACTTAGGCTTCACCTGTAGCACCAGTGTGGCAGACTTAGGCTTCATCTGTAGCACCAGTGTGGCAGACTTAGGCTTCACCTGTAGCACCAGTGTGGCAGACTTAGGCTTCATCTGTAGCACCAGTGTGGCAGACTTAGGCTTCACCTGTAGCACCAGTGTGGCAGACTTAGGCTTCATCTGTAGCACCAGTGTGGCAGACTTAGGCTTCACCTGTAGCACCAGTGTGGCAGACTTAGGCTTCACCTGTAGCACCAGTGTGGCAGACTTAGGCGTCACCTGTAGCACCAGTGTGGCAGACTTAGGCTTCACCAGTAGCACCAGTGTGGCAGACTTAGGCTTCACCAGTAGCACCAGTGTGGCAGACTTAGGCTTCACCTGTAGCACCAGTGTGGCAGACTTAAAGCTTCACCTGTAGCACCAGTGTGGCAGACTTAGGCTTCACCTGTAGCACCAGTGTGGCAGACTTAAAGCTTCACCTGTAGCACCAGTGTGGCAGACTTAGGCTTCACCTGTAGCACCAGTGTGGCAGACTTAGGCTTCACCTGTAGCACCAGTGTGGCAGACTTAAAGCTTCACCTGTAGCACCAGTGTGGCAGACTTAGGCTTCACCTGTAGCACCAGTGTGGCAGACTTAGGCTTCATCTGTAGCACCAGTGTGGCAGACTTAGGCTTCACCTGGAGCACCAGTGTGGCAGACTTAAAGCTTCACCTGTAGCACCAGTGTGGCAGACTTAGGCTTCATCTGTAGCACCAGTGTGGCAGACTTAAAGCTTCACCTGTAGCACCAGTGTGGGCAGACTTAGGCTTCACCTGTAGCACCAGTGTGGCAGATTTATTCTTCTTTATGGGAGAAACTCTCCCCAATCCTTGAGAAACTTAAAGACTTTAATATTGAGTCTGTGTATCTAATTACTGATTGAAATGTTCCCTTGAACTGGTAATGCCCAAGTGATCCATGAGAGTAATCTGCGGTGGCCAAATGTTCTCCTGTAGTGATCTATGGTCTAATTAAACTCCCAGTTGGCGGCGTCTTCATTAAACCTTTCTCAGTCCTCTGTCTTTGCTAGAAACGTATATTACGTTTTAATTTACGAGTTCTTTAGACTTTACGAGCTCCTGCGACTGTGATATATGTAGTCAATGTTTTCGTTCAGTTGGTGCTCTCTTGAGACGTTTGTGGGTCTTTGAGACCTCCTCCACCTCCTCCTTCTAGTGCTTCTGTCAGTCCTGCTAGTCTGCCCTATTCACCCTCCTTTTCGTAATTCTGTTTACCCTCCATTCCTCCAACCCTCATACCCTCTCCGCGGATGCTGCAACCACAATAAGAGACGGATCACACTGCCGGGGGAGAGTGGGGGCCGGGAGCTAGGACACATCTCACCACAGGTAGGGAGAGAGAGAGAAATGACCTGGATTTAAATATATACACAACGTGGGGGACTTCAAGTAATCCCATATTGTGCTGGCTGGGGAAAAATAAACATTTTAAAATATTTTACCCATAAGATGGACAACTGGCCGGGATGGACAGCGGGCCAGGATGGATCCTGGTCAGCTGAATGTTTACAAGGAAAGTGATCTAGTAAGATCACTGGATTATTAGATATACACAATACATTTGTGCTCGGTTATCATATCTAGATGAAAACTAGGCTTGTGCGCTTTGGCAAACACTAGGTTAGTTTACCTCGACAACCACTAGATTAGTTTTTGTTATTATATATTATATATCGCTATATATTGTGTAATATAACTCAAGTTGGAGAGTCTGGAGCCTCGAGTATCCCTGGGGAACCCGAGGGAGAGTCTGGAGCCTCGGGTATCCCTAGGGAACCCGAGGGAGAGTCTGGAGCCTCGGGTATCCCTAGGGAGTCCGAGGGAGAGTCTGGAGCTTCGGGTATCCCTAGGGAACCCGAGGGAGAGTCTGGAGCTTCGGGTATCCCTAGGGAACCCGAGGGAGAGTCTGGAGCCTCGGGTATCCCTAGGGAACCCGAGGGAGAGTCTGGAGCCTCGGGTATCCCTAGGGAACCCGAGGGAGAGTCTGGAGCCTCGGGTATCCCTAGGGAACCCGAGGGAGAGTCTAGAGCCTCAGGTATCCCTGGGGAACCCGAGGGAGAGTCTGGAGCCTCGGGTATCCCTGGGGAACCCGAGGGAGAGTCTGGAGCCTCGAGTATCCCTAGGGAACCCGAGGGAGAGTCTGGAGCCTCGGGTATCCCTAGGGAACCCGAGGGAGAGTCTGGAGCCTCAGGTATCCCTAGGGAACCCGAGGGAGAGTCTGGAGCCTCGGGTATCCCTAGGGAACCCGAGGGAGAGTCTGGAGCCTCAGGTATCCCTAGGGAACCCGAGGGAGAGTCTGGAGCCTCAGGTATCCCTAGGGAACCCGAGGGAGAGTCTGGAGCCTCGGGTATCCCTAGGGAACCCGAGGGAGAGTGTGGAGCCTCGGGTATCCCCTGGGGAGTCCGAGGGAGAGTCTGGAGCTTCGGGTATCCCTGGGGGACTCGAGGGAGAGTTATTGATAATTATCGAACCGACTGATAATTAAAGCCGGAGCCTAGGAGCTTGATCCTAACTTCCCTAAGCATCATTAAGTATAGTCGTGAGTCAATAGGAACACATGAGGTGAGACAGACAGTCTTCACTCACTGGGGACAGAGGCGTCCCTACAAACATATGAAGGAGTCCAAGTGGTGACCAACTGGTGACAACGAGGACTGGAGTCGGAATAACCAGAAATAACACGAATTCAGTGAAATTAGGGATGAAAGGGGGAACGGGAGCAAATAAGATAAGAGAAAGGGCGATGAAAGGCGGCGCGAGGGAAGAGGAGGGAGGAATGTGATAACACACACACACAGGGCAACAATTTATCACAAGCTCAGTGAACCATTAAGTAGTGGAAAATCGGACGCGAAGAGGGAAGGGAATTATCAAAGGAAAACGCCAAGCCATTACGACTATATGGCACTGGGAAGGGGTCAGGATAAGGATTTGGGATGGGACGGGGGGAAGAAATGGTGCCCCAACCACTTAGACGGTCGATGATTGAACGCCGACCTGCATGAAGCGAGGCTGTCGCTCTACCGTCCAGCCCAAATGGTTGGGGTGGATGGTAGAGCGACGGACGCGAAGAGCAGAACATGGCAGAGTATAGACAACCAAGAGACTAAAGGATTGTACACAAAAGCCAACAACATTATAACGTAAAGATGTGATCGCCAGGTACTACTGAGGGAGCCAGCAGCCACAACTGCCACACGTAGGCCTATCTTGAGGTTATCTTGAGATGATTTCGGGGCTTTAGTGTCCCGGCGGCCCGGTCCTCGACCAGGCCTCCACCCCCAGGAAGCAGCTCGTGACAGCTGACTAACACCCAGGTACCTATTTTACTGCTAGGTAACAGGGGCATAGGGTGAAAGAAACTCTGCCCATTGTTTCTCGCCGGCGCCTGAGATCGAACCCAGGACCACAGGATCACAAGTCCAGTGTGCTGTCCGCTCGGCCGACCGGCTCCTATTGTGGCAAAAGTTACCAGGTGTCTGTCTGCCGCGACAATGGCCACCACATTTACCACAGTGACGACTACAACCACAATCAGAAGGTGACTTACGACGACAACAACAATCAGAAGGTGACTTACGACGACAACAACAATCAGACAGTGACTTACGACAGCAACAACAATCAGAAGGTGACTTACGACGACTACAACCATCAGACGTAGACCTACCACGACTACAACAACCAGACGTCGACTTACGACGACTACAACAACCAGACGTCGACTTACGACGACTACAACTACCAGACGTAGATCTACCACGACTACAACCACCAGACGTAGACCTACCACGACTACAACCACCAGACGTAGGCCTACCACGAATACAACTACCAGACGTAGACCTACCACGACTACAACCACCAGACGTAGACCTTCCACGACTACAACCACCAGACGTAGACCTACCACGACTACAACTACCAGACGTAGACCTACCACGACTACAACTACCAGACGTACACCTACCACGACTACAACCACCAGACGTAGACCTTCCACGACTACAACAACCAGACGTAGACCTACCACGACTACAACTACCTGACGTAGACCTACCACGACTACAACTACCTGACGTAGACCTACCACGACTACAACCACCAGACAGCTCTATCACGAGAAAACCTGAGGATAAAACACAAACACGTGGCTGGCAGAGATAAGACTTGATGGTGGGAGGAGAAAGAGTGCAAGAGATGGTGAGAGGGGGAGGGGAGAGAGACGTGAAGGGAGAGATATTGTTGGGAGAAGAGATTGTGGAAGAGGAGAAGTGGAGAGATGAACGATACATGTTGTTGAAGTCCATTCTCCATTCTCAATCGACTTGAGAATGGTCCAGGACGGACCGAAAGGTCGTCGTCCCTTCACCTTCTAGTGTGTGGTCTGGTCAAATGTTGTTAAAGGCTTCGCTAACGCATATAAAACACCAGTAAGAAACATGGAGAAACAAAGAACACAATAACAAAAGCGATATAGAATCAATATAATTATACATGATGCAAATATATGAATATAATCGAGGTGAGCATGAACAATGCATAATACCATATTAGACTGGTAA
>WNGS01001300.1:46445-57879 GCA_020271785.1 Procambarus virginalis | reverse complement strand
GTTGTCTCAGGGTGGTGTTCTGTGTGTCTGTTGTCTCAGATAGGGTCTGTGTCTGTTGTCTCAGGCTGGGGTCTGGTGTCTGTTGTCCTCAGATGGGGTCTGTGTGTCTGTGTCTCAGATGGGGTCTGTGTATCTGTTTATCTCAGGTGGGGTCTGGTGTATCTGTTTGTCTCAGGTGGGGTCTGTGCATCTGTTGTCTCAGGTGGGGTCTGTGTATCTGTTTGTCTCAGGTGGGGTCTGTGTGACCGTTGTCTCAGGTGGGGCCTGTGTATCTGTTGTCTCAGGTGGGGTTGTGTTATCTGATTGTCTCAGGTGGGGACTGGGGACTGTATCTGTGTATCAGGTGGGGGTCTGTGTGTCTGTTGTCTCCAGGTGGGGTCTGCGTGTCTGTTGTCTCAGATGGGTCTGTGTCCACTGTTGTCTCAGGTTGGGGTCTGTGTGCTGTTGTCCTCAGGTGGGGGGTCTGTGTATCTTCTGTCTCAGGTGGGGTCTGTGTATCTGTTTGTCTCAGTGGGGTCTGTGTATCTGTTGTCTCATGTGGGGTCTGTGGTATCTGTGTCTCAGGTGGGGTCTGTGTATCTGTTGTCTCAGGGGGGGTCTGTGTATCTGGTTGTCTCAGGTGGGTTCTGTGTATCTGTTTGTCTCAGGTGGGGTCTGTGTATCTGTTGTCTCAGGTGGCGTCTGTGTATCTGTTACCTCCGATGGGGCCTGTGTATCTGTTGTCTCAGGTGGCGTCTGTGTATCTGTTGTCTCATCTGTGGGGTCCTGGTGTATCTGGTTGTCTCAGGTGGGGTCTGTGTATCTGTTGTCTCAGGTGGCGTCTGTGTGACACCATCCCCCATGGCGTTTTGGGCACTTCCTTCTTTTTCTTCCTCTTCCTTCTTTTGGGTTCTTGTATGACCGGTGTCTCAGTGGGGGTCTGTGTGTCTGTTGTCCCAGGTGGGGTCTTCTGTGTCACTGTTGTCTCAGATGGGGTCTGTGTATCTATGTTCTCAGAGGGGTCACGGTGTCAATGTTGTCTCAGGTGGGGTCTGTGTGTCTTGTTGTCTCAGTGTGGTGGTCTCTGTGTCTGTTGTCTCAGGTGGGGGTCTGTTGCACTGTTGTCTAGGTGGGTCTGTGTGTCTGTTTGTCTCAGGTGGGGTCTGTGTGTCTGTTGTCTCAGATGGGGTCTGTGTATCTGTGTCTCAGGGTGGGGTCTGTGTATCTGTTGACTCAGGTGGGGTCTATGTGGGTCTGTTGTCTTCGGGTGGGGTCTGTGTCACTGTTGTCTCAGGTTGGGGTCTGTGTATCTGTTGCTCAGGTGGGGTCATGTGTGTCCTGTTGTCTCAGGTGGGGTCTGTGATCTGTTGGTCTCAGTGGGTCTGTGTGTCTGTTGTCTCAAGTGGGGTCTGTGTAGCCACAATCCCCCTGCCATTTTGGGCACTTCCTTCTTCTTTCTTCCTCTGTCTTCATTTTGGGTTCTTGTATGGACCGTGGTCTCAGGTGGGGTCTGTGTGGTCTGTTGTCTCAAGTGGGAATCTGTGTCCGGTGGGCGGACCAGCTCGTCGGGCCCGACGATACACTCCTACCTGTAAGAGGACAGCTCTGTCTGTACCCGACGATACACTCGGCCTGGTGGAAGACAGCTCGTCTGGGTCCAACGATACACTCGTCCTGGTGGAGGACAGCTCGTCTGTTACCCGACGATACACTCGTCTTGGTGGAGGACAGCTCGTCTATACCCGACGATACACTCGTCCTGGTGGAGGACAGCTCGTCTTTACCTGACGATACACTCGTCCTGGGGGAAGACAGCTCGTCTGTACCAGACGATATCCTATCCCGGAATAGGACAGCTCGGTCTGTACCTGACGACCTTCGTCCTGGTGGAGGACAGCTCGTCTGTACCTGACGATACACTCGTCCTGGTGGAAGACAGCTCGTCTGGGTCCAACGATACACTCGTCCTGGTGGAAGACAGCTCGTCTGGGCCCGACGATAAACTCGTCCTGGTGGAGGACAGCGCGTCTGTACCCGACGATACACTCGTCCTTGTAGAGGACAGCTCGTCTGTCCCCGACGGTACACTCGTCCTGGTGGAGGACAGCTCGTTTGTACCCTGACGATACCACTCGTCCTGGGGAAGGTGGGGAAAGGGGAGACAGCTCGTCTGTACCCGACGATACACTCGTCCCGGTATAGGACAGCTCGTCTGTAACCGACGATACACTCGTCCTGGTGGAGGACAGCTCGTATGTACCCGACGATACACTCGGCCTGGTGGAGGACAGCTCGTTGTCCCATCGATACACTCGTGCCTGGTGGAAGGACAGCTCGTCTGGTACCGAGATACACTCGTCCTGGTGGAAGACAGCTCGTCTGTAGTGAATACACTCGTCCTGGGGGAGGGACAGTCGTCCGGTGTCCACGATACACTCGTCCTGGGTGGAGAGACAGCTCGTCTGTATGAGTACGTCCGGGGAGACAGCAGGGTCAAAACACTCGTCCTGGTGGAGGACGAACTCGTCTGGGTCCACACTAATAAACTCGTCCTTGGCGAGGCAGCTCGTCTGGGCCCGACGATACCATCATCAGGGCGGAGTGACTACCCACGATAGCGCAAGTACGCCCGCTGGTCCGTAGGAGAGATGTATTGAAGGCCTTGAGGAAGACCACGCCGACAGTAACCACGAGGAGAGAGCGTGATCACGCCCAAGCCCACGCCCAAGGACCACCAGGTCAAGGAGCTGCTGGGGCGTCGGGACGCCAGCAGCCTGACCACGGGGACGCGGCTCAGCCACCCCTGCCAGCTCGTTCCATCATCCTAAGCTTGTTACTGTGAACTTATCATTTGTTACGTAATTTATATAGAATTTTTTTTTTTAAGATTAAAATTTGTATGTCTTTTCCTTCTGCAGTGAATGAAAAGGATGAGTTTTGACGTGTCTGTGTGTGTGGATGGAATGTATTGGGGGACTTAATGGCGAGCCGGGGGCAGTACAGAGTGTTCGCACTTAGCTGGCTTGCACTCGACTGTGGGCTGGTCAGTTCGTGGACGGTGGTGGGGGGACTGGTGATGTTGACGCACTGGTGACTTGATGGTGGACTGTGCACTGGTGAATCAGTGTGTGATGGGTAAACTGGTACTGAGGTTGTATTGAGGTTATCTGAGTGATTTCAGGGCCTAGGCGTCCCCGCGGACCCGGTACTCGACCCAGGCCATCCTTTTTGTTACCCGAGGAGCAGCCCCGTATGCAGTGTCCTTAACCCAAGTACCTTTTACTACTAGATGACAGGGGCATAAGGGTGAAAGCAAAACTGTCCCATTTGTCTCCTCCGCCTTCACGTGGGATCTGTTCCCGAAACTCAGGACTACGAATCCGAAAGCGCTTCCACTTAGCTGTTAGTCCCACAGCCTGACGCAAGGGGGTTAGAGTTGTGGCATAGGTAGGTTGTATAGGTTCTTGGGAGGGATGCCTGAGGGGTTAGGATTGGTGGGGGGTGTGGGGGGGGGTGGGGGGGTGTTTTTTTCTTGTTATTGTTTATTGGTTTTGTTCTTCTTTTTTTTTTTTATGTATTATTTAACCCTAAAAATATATATATGTTTTTTTAAATACAGATATATTGTGGCTTATGGCAAAACCGGGTCTTTCAAAATAGGTCAAATAGTGCGTTCTAGCTATTGGTATACACATATATATATACTATATATATATATATATATAAATATATATAATATAATATAAGATAATATATATTATATATATATATATAACCAGTGTCAGTACCATCCACCAGGTAGCCCACCACCTCAGTCAAGGTGCCAGTCCACCACCCTTCCCAGTGACAGTACCCAATTCCACCAGTCACAGTCACCACCTCAGTCGTGTCACAGTCACACATCATACCGGTCCAGCCACACAGTCCCAGGACAATCACACCCGTACAGCACCCAGTCAGGTCACAGTCCCAAACCATGTCACCGTGACAGTCCACCACCCAGTCACCAGTGTCAAAGTCCACCACCTCAGACACCAGCTGTCACAGTCCACCACCACACATGTCACCAGTGACAGTCCACCACCAGTCACAGTTGACACAGTCCACCAGCTCAGTCCACAGTGAACATAGTCCACCACCCACGTCCACCAGTGTCAAAGTCCACCACCACAGTCACCAGTGCCACAGTCACACCACCCTCAGTCACCAGTGACAGTCCATTTATAATAATATAATATTATTAAGGCTGATAGTAGAGACTTTTGCGTGCAAGCCGACTAGCCATTTCTAATTTATTTTCTTTTTTAAATGGATACCTTATTATTGCATTCCTTTAACGGTATTGACGACCACCCCTCCCACATCTTTTGTTAGGTGTAGCGGAAAACTAAGAGTTCTTATAAGTAGGGTACAAGGTGGTAGCAAAAAAAAATAAGTCACATAACGACATCACACTATGGCAACAGTGTACAGTCCACCACATTCCAGGAGTCCCCTCAAGTCACGGACCGTCAACAAGTCGTTCGCTACCTAGGTACACAGGAAACATATTAATATATATATAATATATATTGTATATATATATATATTATATATAAAATATATACTATTTATAAAAAATTAATTATAACTATATAAAATAACAATGCTATACCCACTACTTGGCCAATTTTGAAAGCCGTTTGCCTAATAAGCAAATGTTATTATCTGAAGTATGTTGTTATACCAATATACTAAGTTGTCAGAGTAATTAAATTATATGTTTTTTTTAAAGGAAGCAACATTGTCGGCAAGTTACCCAGAGTGTGAAAGGATCGTCCAGGAGGTGAAGGAGGAAGGTGTACCAGGTAGGTAAACTGTTTACCTCTGACACACCAGGCTTTATATGATAGTATACTTAAGTGGGTGCTTTACCTCTGACAACTCCTAGGCTCTATATGATAGTATACTTAAGTGAGGTGCTTTGAGTATATCTTTTGAGTTTTTTTCCGTATTATTATGTCATTAGTATTACTTTGATTGTTATAATAGTTTGTTTAATAAAATAATTGAAGTGATGTGGGACTGTTCGCCTTGAGCATATTTTATTGTTGAGGGATTTCATACTATAATGCATTAGATGTGTTATGTATAAAGTGATTGTTTTGGGGGGATATTTGAGGTGTATTCTCAGCGGGTTTGAAACTTCTCATAATATTTCACTTTTTGATGAGTCATTTATACAAATGATGTGTATAATGTCATCGTATTGATCGTGGTCAGTAATACTTAATACCTTGTGAAGTACCGACATGCGTTTCTCCTAAGGTTTGCCTAACGTCAAGAAACTGTCGTACTAAAATGCTTCTACATCTAACTCACCAGAGGACGCGAAACAGAAAACGGGGACCAGTATGTCCAATTTGCGAGCGAACCGCTTCAGTATGTTTCAGGGCCGGCGATTTTTGGGCCTTAGGAGGCCCGTCAGGGGGACTGGGGTCGGGGGACTGAGCACCGAAATCAACCGATATATGACGGTTCAGTTATTACGAAAGCGTTTGCGTCGCGTCAGACTAGACAAATAAAAATTGAATTTTGGAGAAGATAATGATTATTTTCAATTACACGTAATCTCGATCCGACTTGTAAAGAATCCCGAAACACTAAGAATTATTGAGAAAATTCGTGTTAGACATATTAAGTTCAGGCACACCAGTTCACTCTGGTTCAAACCGCTGGTCAGAGACAGGAGAGAGGAGAGGAGAGAGAGAGACGAGTGACAGAGAAAGAGTAGAGATCGAGAGGAGAGAGAGTAGAGAGAGTGGATGGAGGAGAGGGAGAGAAGAGATGGAGAGAAGATGAGAGAGAGAACGGAGGGAGAGAGATGAGAGAGAGTAACCACTCAAGGTACTCTGTAAAGGTTCGGCTTCCCTCAAGTAATGAGGTCTTTTACTTGTCAAATTGCCAAGTTGCAGATCATTTTAAGTTGGCAGTCAAGATTCACCAAGTTTGGTTAAATAGCCGATCTCAGTGCAGGTGAACTGCCTCCACTCTGAATGGTGGCTGAGTAGGTTAGGCCGACTGTTTAGCACTCCTGGAATGGTGGCTGAGTGGACTAAATGTCTGTTGGCACTCTTCGGATGGAGGCTGAGGCGGTTAAAATGTTGTTGGTACCCGCTGGAGATGGTGGCTGAATGGGACTAATGTCTCTGGATGGCAATGCATTGGGAATGGTGGACGGTCCCTTCAGCTGGGGGAGGGAGTTGTGGTATGGGGGTGGGGCGGGGGTGGTTGGCTGCAAACTGTGATTGGGGTGGGATCCGGTTGGGGGGGACGGGGAGGAGGGGTAAAGGTGGAAGTCTTCCAGGGAAGGGGCGCGACTAATGGAGCTATGGGTGGAGGTATGGTGAGTGGAGGAGGGAAGTAGAAGTTGCAATGTTTTTGTTGTTGTTGCAGGGGGGGGGGGGGGGGGAGGTGCGAGTAGGACCAGCAGTTGTAGGACAGGGTAGGAGTGGGGCAGACGGCGGATGTGCCACCTGTTGTGTTTACCAGCTGAGCTCTCTCCTGGATAAGAATACGATGGCGTATAAATCTAGCTTCTCGAGCTCGAGGGCCTGCGAAGAGAGAATAGAGAGCGATATGAGAGGACGAGATAGAGCATGGAAGCATGACCGCTCTCGGACGAGACGAATGGGAGCGGCGCCAGCTCCGCTCTCTCCTCTCGTCGACGAGCGTCTCCTCCTCTGCCTCTCTTCTCTCTCTCATCTCCTTCTCGCTCTCTCATCTTCTCCTCTCGCTCTCTCTCTCTCTCTCCCCTGTCTCTCTCTTCTCGTCTCTCTCTCTCTCTCTCTCTCTCTCCTCTCTCTCTCTCTCTCACAACAAATACCTATGTGAACAGCTGTTTTTCAACGATGGGTACGCAGATAATATTATATAGATATGTTGGAATAGGTTCTAAGCACTGATAGTTAAACTCCGATACTTGGAACAGTAGGTTACATCGATGTTACGATACCAATGATTTTCATAGTAGTTTGAGATGACAAAAAAAATCATTAATATAGTTGCACTATATTTGCACTAACGGTTACTAGTTGCACTAGTAACCGTAAATTATGACAGGTTCCCCACGCGTCGAATCGTGCATTATCCTAAAGTGTTTTACACTGCTGATTATGACATCGGTGAGAGAGGAAGGAGTACAGGCAGTAACAGGGAGTTTACGGGGCACACTCAAATACTTTTCAATGTTTTGACTCGACGATAAACTTTGGTCCTTGAGCTTGGACGTGGAAATGCAGGTTCACACGGCTTACCAGGAACCTGTTGGCGTGGTCCTGCTGTCACAACTAATCTGTGACTTGACTCGATTCCTGACCTGTTGAGAGTACCGCTTGAGACTGGACCCCTGGCGCTGCAGCATGAGTGTATAGGTGTCTCCTATACGTGACTTGCTTTTGCAGAACGTGTCCAATCAGCTGTAATCCCGAAGCTTTTTCATCAGTACTGTACGGTTGTCAGGGCTTCATAATCACCATGTTAATGATGTCCCAGGCTGAGATAGGCCTCGAGAGGTCTGCCCTTGTGTAACGTTGCCTGAGCACTCACCTTGGGCTGGACGGTAGAGCGACGGTCTCGCGTCGTGCAGGTCGGCGTTGAATCCCGACCGTTCTCAAGTAGTTGGGCACCATTCCTTTCCCCACGTCCCTTCCCTTCCTGATCAGCTCAGGATGCTGGTATGTGATTGTGTTAGGCATGCCTGTGTCCTCCACGAAGCCATGTGTCCACTTTATTGGAGGCGGTTTGTGTGTGTGTGTGTGTGGTGTGTGTGTGTGGTGGTGTGTGTGTGTGTGTGTGTGTGTGTGTGGACAGAGGTCGTGTCCCAGAGCTTATAGACGCAGTGTGATACGTCCAGATGGCAGCCGCATCGGGACCTTGCTGTGGCGGCCCTGTCGCTGTACGTCGTCTGCTAAAGTTAGTGAAACTAGATAGTAGTAGTGCATCCATCATCTCAGGAGACTATGAGTTGCGCACGGTGTCGGCCTGGTCTGGAGTGACCTCACCAGGGCGCAAAGCCACGGTAGGTTGATATGGAGGAGAAGCTGTTACCCATGCAGCAGGTCCTCCCTCAGTAATACACAGATAAATCACATCATCTTGATATATCAATGTGAAAATCCCCAGGACCGTGAAGAGGGTTCGAGCCAATGCGGTGGGTGTCCACATCAAGTGTTTACAATACCTTGGGTATTCACATCGCTGGGAATATGACATCAAGTAATCTACAGAAGTAACGGACTGTCTTAAGCGTCACTTATCTGGGTCATCCTAGCAACACAACTCACTAGTCTTTACAGTGTTAAATAAATAAATAAATAAATAAATAAATAATAAATAAATACATTTATTTGTATAATTTAGCGTCCTACGCCCCTAGCTGCGTCTTATGTCTGGGAGTAAATGGGTCCCGGTAGTATAGTTGGGTTCGTTCTGGGTTCGAATCCCGGGCGGACAAAAATGGTTGGGCGCGTTTCTTTTCACCTAATGCCCTTGCTCACCTAGCAGTAAATAGGTACACCAGGAGTTACGTGGGTACCCAGCTTCTTGTGGAGTTGCATACTGAGGAGAGTCAGTAATATGACCCAGAGAGAGGGGGGGTGACCTCGGTATAAGCCTAACATGCACGGATGACCTGGATTCCTGTCCCTCGTGTATGTAGCTCCGTTTCGGCAGGACGACGCCGACCACAAGATTTCGATATCATAGTGGAAGAGATAACACTCGTTCACGGGTGGAGAACCTGGGAATTGGCGTGGCTAAGCACAAGAGTATGCCCGAAGCAGACGACACCCTCACAGCAGGAGTGGTGTAGGGAACGAGTAGACGAGCACCAGTTGCAAGTGGTGACACTGTGGCAGACGAACGCTCGTAGTGAAGACGAGGCGGCGGCTGACACTCGCCTCACCATCAACGTCCCCACAGGTTGTGAAAGCAACCTGCAGGAACGTAGAGAATCGCCGAAGTCCTCCTTCGGCGATTCTCTGCGAAGTCCTCCTTCGGCGATTCTCTGAGAAGTCCTCCTTCGGCGATTCTCTGCGAAGTCCTCCTTCGGCGATTCTCTGCGAAGTCCTCCTTCGGCGATTCTCTGCGAAGTCCTCCTTCGGCGATTCTCTGCGGAGTCCTCCTTCGGCGATTCTCTGCGATGTCCTCCTTCGGCGATTCTCTGCGGAGTCCTCCTTCGGCGATTCTCTGCGAAGTCCTCCTTCGGCGATTCTTTGCGAAGTCCTCCTTCGGCGATTCTCTGCGAAGTCCTCCTTCGGCGATTCTCTGCGAAGTCCTCCTTCGGCGATTCTCTGCGAAGTCCTCCTTCGGCGATTCTCTGCGAAGTCCTCCTTCGGCGATTCTCTGCGAAGTCCTCCTTCGGCGATTCTCTGCGAAGTCCTCCTTCGGCGATTCTCTGCGATGTCCTCCTTCGGCGATTCTCTGCGGAGTCCTCCTTCGGCGATTCTCTGCGAAGTCCTCCTTCGGCGATTCTCTGCGAAGTCCTCCTTCGGCGATTCTCTGCGAAGTCCTCCTTCGGCGATTCTCTGCGAAGTCCTCCTTCGGCGATTCTCTGCGAAGTCCTCCTTCGGCGGACGAGGAGGGAGGCGGACTCGATATCAACGTGGAGGATGGGGGAGAGAACCATCAGGAGAAAGCGCCAAGCCAGTACGACTATATAGCACTCGGAAGGGGTCAGGATAAGGATTTGGGATGGGACGGGGGGAGAATATGTGCCCAATCCCTTGGAAAGTCGGGGATTGAACGCCGACCTGCATGAAGCGATGCCAACAATGCTATTTATTCACTTACATATTATTTTTTCTAAACAAAAAATGTAAATTAATATTTTAAATTAATTTCACCAAACTAGTAATGATTGAACCTGTGTCATTATCCTTGGGCCCCTCACCCCCCCCCCCCCATTGTGGCGGGAATGAAGTGAGGGGCCCATTCCCATTCCAGGGGTAGAATGGTAATGGGAATTCCCCATTCCAGGGGGCCTTTGGCCTCCCCCCCCCCAACCGCCATTTTGGGGGACCGGGGTCACCACCCCCCTTGGGAGGGGGGGTTCCGGGGCCATGGGGGCCACCACCACCTTAGGGGGCCCTTCACTTGGGGCCTCATTAATTAAAAAAAAATCAGATCGGAGCCGGCAGCGCCTATAAGGCATCAGCAGAAGCATGAGATGAAGGTGCGTGAGCCGCCATAGTGGACCGTTCTGGTATATCAATACAAGTTTTGCTCGTACCAGGTGTGTGGGTGTCCGCACATGGAGCAACGGTCCTTGTAGTACTCCTCCCGAGCATAGGCCTTGCTCGAGGCCATGTAGTCTTGGTAGGCCCCAAGGCCTAGGCACAGGCAGCCGATGCAGCCGAAGGGAAAGGGCAGGAAGCCTAAGATTCCGGCGCCGGTGATGTAGAGAAGCGCCGCGCAGTTCCAGTCTACCTCAGGAGGGGGTATAGTGAGCACGGAGGGATGGAGACACTTTCTGCAGTCATCGCAGAATAACCTTCCTGTGTCCATCAGGGCTGCCACTCTCACTCTCCTGTTGGCGCAACTGGTATCTTCGTCGGCGCCACTGGTATCTTCGTCGGCGCCACTGGCGTCCTTGTTGGCGCCACTGGCATCTATGTTGGTGCCACTGGCGTCCTTGTTGGCGCCACTGGCGTCTATGTTGGCGCCACTGACGTCTATGTTGGCGCCTCTGGTGTGTTTGTTGTCAACAGTGACGTCCTTGTTGTCGACAGTAACGCCGGCGCCAGGCGTGACGAGCACGGCTCCGGCCTGCCGTGCCAGGTAGTGGAGGCTGACACACGTGCCCACCAAGACCAGGGGGAGCAGTGGTGGGCCCAGGACGTACAAGTACCCACCTGCAGGCAGCAGGCCCAGGTAGTAGAGCTGGAACCTGAGGTGCAGGTGGTACCACCAGCGCCAGTACAGGGCGAGGAGGTGTACCGTGTTGGCCAGCACGCCCTGGCTGGCCTGGCCGGCCTCCTGCTGGGGCCACAGCAGCTGCGTGAGGGCCAGCAGCCAGCTCCGGCGCTCCAGCACCTGCTGCAAGGCCAGGTTCTCTCTCTCTAAGGCAATACTGAGGTTCCTCGCTGGCACCCCAAGTGCCGCCCCGACTGCCACCCCCGGCAACAACCACCCCCTAAGGCACGCCGCCCCCATCGAACCCCTGCAAGACACTTGTGGCCCCGTCAACCTGGCTGGCCACACCGACGTCAACACCAGCCTCACCAGGAGCCCCACTAGCAGGAAGGGTGCAGCTAGCAGGAGCCTCACGGCCCTCGTCACCAGCAGACCAGTACTGGTGAGGGCCACCCAGCACCAAGCCTCCCTTAAGCCTCTCAATGAACACACTTCAGACATTGTTAAGTAATTGTGATAATGTTATTACAATAAACTTAAAAGGCCCAATGTAATTTTATGT
>WNGS01001300.1:19940-45445 GCA_020271785.1 Procambarus virginalis | reverse complement strand
TCAGATTGGAGCCAGCAGCGCCTATAAGGCGTCAGCAGAAGCATGAGACGAAGTGCGTGAGCCGCCATAGTGGACCGTTCTGGTATATCAATACAAGTTTTGCTCATACCAGGTGTGTGGGTGTCCGAACATGGAGCAGCGGTCCTTGTAGTACTCCTCCCGAGCATAGGCCTTGAACGAGGCCATGTAGTCTTGGTAGGCCCCTATGCCTAGGCACAGGCAGCCGATGCAGCCGAAGGGAAAGGGCAGGAAGCCTAAGAATCCGGCGCCGGTGATGTAGAGAAGCGCCGCGTAGTTCCAGTCTCCCTCAGGAGGATATATAGTGAGCACGGAGGGATGGAGACACTTTATGCAGTCATCGCACAATAACCGTCCTGTGTCCATCAGGGCTGCCACTCTCACTCTCCTGTTGGCGCAACTGGTATCTTCATCGGCGTCTATGTTGGCGCCACTGGTATCTTCGTCGGAGCAACTGGCGTCCTTGTTGGCGCCATTGGCGTCCTTGTTGGCGCCACTGGCGTCCTTGTTGGCGCCATTGGCGTCCTTATTGGCGCCACTGGCGTCTATGTTGGCGCCACTGACGTCTATGTTGGCGCCACTGACGTCTATGTTGGCGCCTCTGGTGTGTTTGTTGTCAACAGTGACGTCCTTGTTGTCGACAGTAACGCCGGCGCCAGGCGTGACGAGCACGGCTCCGGCCTGTCGTGCCAGGTAGTGGAGGCTGACACACGTGCCCACCAAGACCAGGGGGAGCAGTGGTGGGCCGAGGACGTACAAGTACCCACCTGCAGGCAGCAGGCCCAGGTAGTAGAGCTGGAACCTGAGGTGCAGGTGGTACCACCAGCGCCGGTACAGGGCGAGGAGGTGTACCGTGTTGGCCAGCACGCCCTGGCTGGCCTGGCCGGCCTCCTGCTGGGGCCACAGCAGCTGCGTGAGGGCCAGCAGCCAGCTCCGGCGCTCCACCACCTGCTGGGGCCACAGCAGCTGCGTGAGGGCCAGCAGCCAGCTGCGGCGCTCCACCACCTGCTGCAAGGCCAGGTTCTCTCTCTCTAAGGCAATACTGAGGTTCCTCGCTGTCATCCCCAGTGCCGCCCCGACTGCCACCCCCGGCAACAACCACCCCCTAAGGCACGCCGCCCCCAGCGGCCCCCTGCAAGACACTTGTGGCCCCGTCAACCTGGCTGGCCACACCGACGTCAACACCAGCCTCACCAGGAGCCCCACTAGCAGGAAGGGTGCAGCTAGCAGGAGCCTCACGGCCCTCGTCACCAGCAGGCCAGTACTGGTGAGGGCCACCCAGCACCAAGCCTCCCTCAAGCCTCTCACTGAACACACTTCAGACATTGTTAAGTAATTGTGATAATGTTATTAAATGAACTTAAAAGGCCCAATGTAATTTTATGTTAACATGATAACAATGTTATAATGGAGCGGAGAGAGATTGTCAACACTTCACTCCCACACCCCGGGGGGGGGGGGAGGCAACCCCAGCCCTCCCCTCTCCCTCCCCCCTCCCTCCCCTCTCCTTAAGCCAGGGAGTGACGGAGGTATGTCACTCAGCCAGGGAGTGACGGAGGTGCGTCACACACCCAGAGAGTGACGGAGGTGTGTCTCTCAGCCAGGGTGTGTCACTCAGTCAGGGAGTGACGGAGGTGTGTCACTCTGTCAGGGAGTGACGGAGGTGTGTCACTGAGCCTGGGAGTGACGGAGGTGTGTCACACACCCAGAGAGTGACGGAGGTGTGTCTCTCAGCCAGGGAGTGACGGAGGTGTGTCTCTCAGCCAGGGAGTGACGGAGGTGCGTCACACACCCAGAGAGTGACGGAGGTGTGTCACTCAGTCAGGGAGTGACGGAGGTGTGTCTCTCAGCCAGGGAGTGACGGAGGTGTGTCACTCAGCCAGGGAGTGACGGAGGTGTGTCACTCAGCCAGGGAGTGACGGAGGTGCGTCACACACCCAGAGAGTGACGGAGGTGTGTCACTCAGTCAGGGAGTGACGGAGGTGTGTCACTCAGCCAGGGAGTGACGGAGGTGTGTCACTCAGCCAGGGAGTGACGGAGGTGTGTCACACACCCAGAGAGTGACGGAGGTGTGTCACTCAGTCAGGGAGTGACGGAGGTGTGTCTCTCAGCCAGGGAGTGACGGAGGTGTGTCACTCAGCCAGGGAGTGACGGAGGTGTGTCACTCAGCCAGGGAGTGACGGAGGTGCGTCACACACCCAGAGAGTGACGGAGGTGTGTCACTCAGTCAGGGAGTGACGGAGGTGTGTCTCTCAGCCAGGGAGTGACGGAGGTGTGTCACTCAGCCAGGGAGTGACGGAGGTGTGTCACTCAGCCAGGGAGTGACGGAGGTGTGTCACTCAGTAAGGGAGTGACGGAGGTGTGTCATTCAGCCAGGGAGTGATGGAGGTGTGTCACTCAGCCATGGAGTGACGTAGGTGTGTCACTCAGCCAGGGAGTGACGGAGGTGTCACTCAGTCAGGGAGTGACGGAGGTGTGTCACTCAGCCAGGGAGTGACGGAGGTGTGTCACACAGGTAGTGACGGTGGTGTCACTCAGTCAGGGAGTGACGAAGGCGTGTCACTCAGCCATTGAGTGATGGAGGTGTCACTCAGCCAGGGAGTGACGGAGGTGTGTCACTCAGCCAGGGAGTGACGGAGGAGTGCCACTCAGCCAGGGAGTGACAGAGGTGTCACTCAGCCAGGGAGTGACGGAGGTGTGTCACTCAGCCAGGGAGTCACGGAGGTGTGTCACTCAGCCAGGGAGTGACAGAGGTGTGTCACTCAGCCAGGGAGTGACGGAGGTGTCACTCAGGTAGTGACGGTGGTGTCACTCAGCAAGGAGTGACGGTGGTGTGTCGCTCAGTCATGGAGTTACAGAGGTGTGTCACCAGCTAGGGAGTGACGAAGGTGAGTCACTCAGCCAGGGAGTGACGGTGGTGTGTCGCTCAGTCATGGAGTTACGGAGGTGTGTCACTCAGCTAGGGAGTGACGAAGGTGTGTCACTCAGCCAGGGAGTGACGGAGGCGTGTCACTCAGCCAGGGAGTGACAGAGGTGTGTCACTCAGCCAGGGAGTGACGGATGTGTCACTCAGCCAGGGAGTCACGGAGGTGTGTCACTCAGCCAGGGAGTGACGGAGGTGTGTCACTCAGCCAGGGAGTGACAGAGGTGTGTCACTCAGCCAGGGAGTCACGGAGGTGTCACTCAGTCAGGTAGTGACGGTGGTGTCACTCAGCCAAGGAGTGAAGGTGGTGTGTCGCTCAGTCATGGAGTTACGGAGGTGTGTCACTCAGCTAGGGAGTGACGAAGGTGTGTCACTCAGCCAGGGAGTGACGGTGGTGTGTCGCTCAGTCATGGAGTTACAGAGGTGTGTCACTCAGCTAGGGAGTGACGAAGGTGTGTCACTCAGCCAGGGAGTGACGGAGGCGTGTCACTCAGCCAGGGAGTGACAGAGGTGTCACTCAGCCAGGGAGTGACAGAGGTGTGTCACTCAGCCAGGGAGTGACGGAGGTGTCACTCAGCCAGGGAGTCACGGAGGTGTGTCACTCAGTCATGGAGTTACGGAGGTGTGTTACTCAGCCAGGGAGTGACGGAGGTGTGTCACTCAGCCAGGGAGTGGTGGAGGTGTGTGACTCAGTCAGGGAGTGACGGAGATGTGTCACTCAGGGAGGGACGGAGGTGTGTCACTCAGTCAGGGAGTGACGGAGGTGTGTCACTCAGCCAGGGAGTGACGGAGGTGTGTCACTCAGCCAGGGAGTGACGGAGGTGTCACTCAGCCAAGTAGTGACGGAGGTGTGTCACTCAGCCAGGGTGTGACGGAGGCGTGTCACTCAGCTAGGGAGTGACGGAGATGTGTCACTCAAGGAGTGACGGAGGTGTGTCACTCAGCCAGAAAGTGACGGTGGTGTGTCACTCAGTCAGGGAGTGACGGAGGTGTGTCACTCTGCCAGGTATTGATAGGTGTGTCACTCAGTCAGGGAGTGACGGAGGAGTGTCACTCAGCCAGGGAGTGAGAGGCGTGTCACTCAGTCAGGGAGTGATGGAGGTTTGTCACTCAAGGAGTGACGGAGGTGTGTCACTCAAGGAGTGACGGAGATGTGTCACTCAGCCAGAAAGTGACGGTGGTGTGTCACTCAGTCAGGGAGTGACGGAGGTGTGTCACTCAGCCAGGGAGTGACGGAGGTGTGTCACTCAGTCAGGAGTGACGGAGATGTGTCACTCAGCCAGAAAGTGACGGTGGTGTGTCACTCAGTCAGGGAGTGACGGAGGCGTGCCACTCAGCCAGGGAGTGAGAGGTGTGTCACTCAGTCAGGGAGTGACGGAGGTGTCACTCAGCCAGGGAGTGACGAAGGTGTGTTGTAACGGGGGGAAGAGAGAAATGAAATATCGAGTGAGTAAGAAGTGAGTAGGAGAAGTAGACGAGGTAGAAGGGTAGATAGGTAGAAGTAGGAAAGTAGATAGTAGAAGTAGAAAATGATAGTAGAGTAGATAGAAGAAGAAATATAAAATTGCTATGCTAGAAATTGCTAGTAGAAGAAGAAATTAGTAAATGCTGCCACCATCCATTCTAGGTCATTACATACAAGACAAGGAATGGAACTTGTCTGTATCAACATAATACCCTCAAAGATGTTTCAAGAGGTATGCTCCCTCTGTATCATGTACTCATTCAAAATTCTAGGGAACAAAGTTAAACACACTTTCAATAATAACTTTCAATTATATTTCACATACTAAGTATCAATTTAAGCAATTCAACTAAAATGGTAATATTCAAAGTGAGTCATCATACAAGAATTCGAGAACCCTACAACTCGACTGCCCCTGATCGTCACACAACACCTGTTTAGTGAACACGACAAAGTCCCTCAATGTTCAACTCACCAAGTGTCTGAGTCTCCGTGGAATAGCGAGAGGGGGGGGGGGGTCTGTAGTTGACAGACTGTCCCGCCCCGCCGGCGGACCGCCTGTGTGGACGGCTGGCCGCTGCTGGCTGTTCTTCTGCCTATTGCTCTGCTTCTGCTGTCCTTCTCCTCTGCTTCTGAATCGATAGCTCTCCGAGTATATATTGGGAAACGTGGTAGCTAACTCCGCCCACAAGTTAGATAGCCTCCGGCACTCTACCAAGCCACTCCTTAAACGTCGGCATGTTTGAAGGCTACCCGGCTCAATTATAAGATTAGCGAGAGCCAGGTGAGATTCGCCTGGCTGACCTCAGGTCACTTGGTTGTCAATTAACACTTAGAGGTGTGAGATCCAGGCCAGACAAGTTGGCGTCTGTCAAATCCTTGTCTGTGACTCATATATCTCCATGTATGTATTAAATAAAATTAAACCAAACACCTTTACAGTGTTACAGTGTCACTCAGCCAGGGAGTGACAGAGCCGTGCCACTCAGCCAGGGAGTGAGAGGTGTGTCACTCAGCCAGGGAGTGACAGAGGTGTCACTCAGCCAGGGAGTGACAGAGGTGTGTCACTCAGCCAGGCAGTGACAGAGGTGTCACTCAGCCAGGGAGTGACAGGTGTGTCACTCAGGCAGGGAGTGACAGAGGTGTCACTCAGCCAGGGAGTGACAGAGGAGTGTCACTCAGCCAGGCAGTGACAGAGGTGTGTCACTCAGCCAGGGAGTGACAGGTGTGTCACTCAGCCAGGGAGTGACAGAAGTGTCACTCAGCCAGGGAGTGACAGAGGTGTGTCACTCAGCTGGGGAGTGACAGAGGTGTGTCACTCAGCCAGGGAGTGACAGGTGTGTCACTCAGGGAGTGATAGAGGTGTGTCAGCCAGGGAGTGACAGGTGTGTCACTCAGCCAGGGAGTGATAGAGGTGTGTCAATCAGCCAGGGAGTGACAGGCGTGTCCCTCAGCCAGGGAGTGACAGAGGTGTGTCACAGCCAGGGAGTGACGGAGGTGTGTCACTCAGCCAGGGAGTGACGGAGGCGTGTCACTTAGCCACGGAGTGACAGAGGTGTGTCACTCAGCCAGGAGTGACAGAGGTGTGTCACTCAGCCAGGGAGTGACAGGCGTGTCCCTCAGCCAGGGAGTGACAGAGGTGTGTCACTCAGCCAGGGAGTGACGGAGGTGTGTCACTCAGCCAGGGAGTGACGGAGGCGTGTCACTTAGCCACGGAGTGATAGAGGTGTGTCACTCAGCCAGGGAGTGATGGAGGCGTGTCACTTAGCCACGGAGTGATAGAGGTGTGTCACTCAGCCAGGGAGTGACAGGCGTGTCACTCAGCCAGGGAGTGACGGAGGCGTGTCACTTAGCCACGGAGTGATAGAGGTGTGTCACTCAGCCAGGGAGTGACAGGCGTGTCACTCAGCCAGGGAGTGACAGGCGTGTCACTCAGCCACGGAGTGACGGAGCCGTGCCACTCAGCCAGGGAGTGACGGAGGCGTGTCACTCAGCCAGGGAGTGACGGAGGCGTGTCACTCAGATATTTCGTCTCTGGTAAAGGAGAGAAAAGATGTTAGAATATTGTTACAAAATAGTAAAACATTTANGGGGGGGGGGGAGGCAACCCCAGACCTCCCCTCTCCCTCCCCCTCCCTAAGCCAGGGACTGACTGAGGTATGTCACTCAGCCAGGGAGTGACGGAGGTGTGTCACTCAGCCAGGGAGTGACGGAGGTGTGTCACACACCCAGAGAGTGACGGAGGTGTGTCTCTCAGCCAGGGTGTGTCACTCAGTCAGGGAGTGACGGAGGTGTGTCACTCAGTCAGGGAGTGACGGAGGTGTGTCACTCTGTCAGGGAGTGACGGAGGTGTGTCACTGAGCCAGGGAGTGACGGAGGTGAGTCACTGAGCCAGGGAGTGACGGAGGTGTGTCACTCAGTCAGGGAGTGACGGAGGTGCGTCACTCAGTCAGGGAATGACGGAGATGTCACTCAGCCAGGAGAGACGGAGGTGTGTCATTGAACTAGGGAGTGACGGAGGTGTGTCAATCAGCCAGGGATGACGGAGGTGAGTCACTGAGCCAGGGAGTGACGGAGGTGTCACTCAGCCAGGGAGTGACGGAGGTGAGTCACTGAGCCAGGGAGTGACGGAGGTGTCACTCAGCCAGGGAGTGACGGAGGTGTGTCACTCAGCCAGGGAGTGACGGAGGTGTGTCACTCAGCCAGGGAGTGACGGAGGTGTGTCACTCAGGCAGGGAGTGATGGAGGTGTGTCATTCAGCCAGGAGTGTCGGAGGTGTGTCACTCAGCCAGGAGTGACGGAGGTGTGTCACTCAGCCAGGGAGTGACGGAGGTGTGTCACTCAGTCAGGGAGTGACGGAGGTGTGTCACTCAGTCAGGGAGTGACGCAGGTGTGTCACTCAGCCAGGGAGTGACGGAGGTGTGTCATTCAGCCAGGGAGTGACGGAGGTGTGTCACTCAGCCAGGGAGTGACGGAGGTGTGTCATTCAGCCAGGGAGTGACGGAGGTGTGTCATTCAGCCAGGGAGTGACGGAGGTGTGTCACTCAGTCAGGGAGTGACGGAGGTGTGTCACTCAGTCAGGGAGTGACGCAGGTGTCACTCAGCCAGGGAGTGACGGAGGTGTGTCATTCAGCCAGGGAGTGACGGAGGTGTGTCACTCAGTCATGGAGTGACGGAGGTGTGTCACTCAGTCAGGGAGTGACGGAGGTGTGTCACTCAGTCAGGGAGTGACGGAGGTGTGTCACTCAGCCAGGGAGTGACAGAGGTATGTCACTCAGGGAGTGACGGACGTGTGTCACTCAGGGAGTGACGGACGTGTGTCACTCAGGGAGTGACGGACGTGTGTCACTCAGTCAGGGAGTAACGGAGGTGTCACTCAGCCAGGGAGTGACGAAGGTGTCACTCAGCCAGGGAGTGACGGAGGTGTGTCACTCAGCCATGGAGTGACAGAGGCGTGTCACTCAGCCAGGGAGTGACAGAGGTGTGTCACTCAGCCAGGGAGTAACGAAGGTGTGTCATTCAGCCAGGGAGTGACGGAGGTGTGTCACTCAGTCACGGAGTGACGGAGGTGTGTCACTCAGTCAGGGAGTGACGGAGGTGTGTCACTCAGTCAGGGAGTGACGGAGGTGTGTCACTCAGCCAGGGAGTGACAGAGGTATGTCACTCAGGGAGTGACGGACGTGTGTCACTCAGGGAGTGACGGACGTGTGTCACTCAGTCAGGGAGTAACGGAGGTCTGTCACTCAGTCATGGGGTGACGGAGGTGTGTCACTCAGCCAGGGAGTGACGGAGGTTTCTCACTCAGCCAAGGAGTGACGGAGGTGTGTAACTCAGTCAGGGCGTGACGGAGATGTGTCACTCAGTCAGGGAGTGACGGAAAAGTGTCACTCAGTCAGGTAGTAACGGAGGTGTGTCACTCAGCCAGGGAGTGACGGAGGTGTGTCACTCAGCCAGGGAGTGACGGAGGTGTGTCACTCAGCCAGGGAGTGACAGAGGTGTGTCACTCAGCCAGGGAGTAACGAAGGTGTCACTCAGCCAGGGAGTGACGAAGGTGTCACTCAGCCAGGGAGTGACGGAGGTGTGTCACTCAGCCAGGGAGTGACAGAGGCGTGTCACTCAGCCAGGGAGTGACAGAGGTGTGTCACTCAGCCAGGGAGTAACGAAGGTGTCACTCAGCCAGGGAGTAACGGAGGTGTCACTCAGCCAGGGAATAACGGAGGTGTCACTCAGCTAGGGAGTGACGAAGGTGTCACTCAGCCAGGGAGTGACGGAGGTGTGTCACTCAGCCAGGGAGTGACAGGCGTGTCACTCAGCCAGGGAGTGACGGAGGTGTGTCACTCAGCCAGGGAGTGACAGAGGTGTGTCACTCAGCCAGGGAGTGGCAGAGGTGTGTCACTCAGCCAGGGAGTGGCGGAGGTGTGTCACTCAGCCAGGGAGTGGCGGAGGTGTGTCACTCAGTCAGGGAGTGACGGAGGTGTGTCACTCAGCCAGGGAGTGACGGAGGTGTGTCACTCAGCCAGGGAGTGGCGGAGGTGTGTCACTCAGCCAGGGAGTGGCGGAGGTGTGTCACTCAGTCAGGGAGTGACGGAGGTGTGTCACTCAGCCAGGGAGTGACGGAGGTGTGTCACTCAGCCAGGGAGTGACGGAGGCGTGTCACTCAGATATTTCGTCTCTGGTAAAGGAGAGAAAAGATGTTAGAATATTGTTACAGAATAGTAAAACATTTATTGAAACAAAATATATTTTAACGATGAGTAAATCAAATAAAGGATTTAGGTAATTAATGAACGGCAAACCTTCTTTTTTCACATATATATTATTTTTTTCACTTACATATATGTTATTGCAGTTTTGATCAAAATAGACCTCATAATAATTTGTTATGGCAGTTATCTATCTTCAGTATGAGTTTTCATGCAATGTACTCACCTATTTGTGTCTGCAGGATCGAGCATTGACTCTTGGATTCCTCCTTTCGAGCATCGGTTGTTTACAGCAATGACTCTGGTCCTATTTCCCTATCATATCTAGTTTTAAAATTATGAATAGAGTTTGTTCCACAACCTGCTCCTTAAGTGCATTCCATTTTTCCACTACTCTCACGCTAAAAGAAAACTTCCTAACATCTCTGTGACTGGTTGATACCTGGTTGATGGGGTTCTGGAAGTTTTTCTACTCCCCAAGCCCGGCCCGAGGCCAGACTTGACTTGTAAGAGTTTGGTCCATCAGGCTGTTGCTTGGAGCGGCCCGCAGGCCCACATACCCACCACAGCCCGGTTGGTCCGGCACTCCTTGAGGAAACAATCTAGTTTCCCCTTGAAGATGTCCACGGTTGTTCCTGTAATATTTCTGATGCTCGCTGGTAGGACGTTGAACAACCGTGGACCTCTGATGTTCATACAGTGTTCTCTGATTGTGCCCATGGCACCTCTGCTCTTCACTGGTTCTATTCTGCATTTTCTTCCATGTCGTTCACTCCAGTACGTTGTTATTTTACTGTGCAGATTTGGGACCTGTCCCTCCAGTATTTTCCATGTGTACATTATTTGGTATCTCTCTCGTCTCCTTTCTAGTGAGTACATTTGGAGAGCTTTGAGACGATCCCAATAATTTAGGTGCTTTATCTCGTCTATGCGTGCCGTATATGTTCTCTGTATTCCCTCTATTTCAGCAATCTCTCCTGCTCTGAAGGGGGAAGTGAATAATGAGCAGTATTCAAGACGGGACAACACAAGTGATTTGAAGAGTACAACCATTGTGATGGGATCTCTGGATTTGAAGGTTCTCGTAATCCGTCTTATCATTTTTCTGGCTGACGCAATACTTGCTTGGTTATGCTCCCTAAGCGTTAGGTCGTCGGACATCATTATTCCCAAATCCTTGACATGCTGTTTTCCTACTATGGGCAGATTCGATTGTGTTTTGTACCCTGTATTATGTTTAAGATCCTCATTTTTGCCGTATCTGAGTACCTGGAATTTATCACTGTTAAACATCATGTTATTTTCTGATGCCCAATTGAAAACTTTGTTAATATCTGTTTGTAGTTTATCAATGTCTTCAGCAGAGGTAATTTTCATGCTGATTTTTGTATCATCTGCAAAGGATGACACGAAGCTGTGACTTGTGTTTTTGTCTATATCTGATATGAGAATAAGGAACAGCAGTGGTGCAAGGCCTGTACCTTGAGGTACAGAGCTTTTAACTGCGCTTGGACTCGATTTTACTTGATTGACTCTTACTCTTTGTGTTCTGTTCGACAGGAAATTGAGTATCCAGCGTCCTACTTTACGAGTTATACCCATTGACCTCATTTTGTGTGCAATCACTCCATGGTCACATTTGTCGAATGCCTTGACAAAATCTGTGTATACGACATCTGCATTATGTTTTTCCTCTAATGCCTCAGTGATTTTGTCATAGTGGTCCAGTAGCTGTGAGAGGCATGATCTTCCTGCTATAAATCCATGTTGGCCTGGATTGTGGAGGTCATTGGTTTCCATGAATCTAGTGACCTGACTCCTGATCACTCTCTCAAATACTTTTATTATGTGGGACGTTAGTGCAATAATTCTTCTATAATTAGGTCTATAATTCTTTGCCAATGCTTTGCTACCACCTTTGTGTAGAGGGGCAATTTCTGCTGCTTTAATCTCCCTGTTTAAATTATTTCTTCTTTGTATGGAGAGTCGTGTCTGCTTAAGCATTTCCGTTAATTTCTTCCTCCTTTTTTAATGTCGTCTGCGTTCTCTTTCTACATTGGACCTCTTTCTGGCTTTCCTCAAAGAAACATGTTTCAGACAGACTTCATATGCTTCAGAAGTCAGTTTTTCTATTCCTTGTGTAGGATTTTTATTTCTTAGAACATTTTCCCATTGATTGTGTGTAAGTTCCATGTTTATTTTCTCCCAGTCTATCCTTTTATTATTAAAATTGAATTGATTGAATAGCCCTTCTCGCTTGTTGTTTCTCTTGAGCCTAGTACCGTTATTAATGTTAGTTTGCACTTCAATGAGCTTGTGGTCCGAGTACGTAGTGTCTGAGACAGTAATGTCTCTGATTAGCTCCTCATTGTTCGTGAATATCAGGTCCAGCGTGTTTTCGTTCCTAGTTGGTTCTGTAATCTGCTGACTGAGCGAGAATTTGTCACAGAATCTCAGTAGTTCTCTGACCTGTGGTTGGTTATTTCCAGGTTGACTTCCTGCTATAATGTTATTGTTTACTATTCTCCATTTTAAACTGGGTAGATTGAAGTCTCCAAGGATGATGATGTGTGGTACTGGGTTTGCTAGGTTATCAAGGATATTCTCTATTTTGTGGATCTGTTCAGTGAATTCCTCAACTGTTGCATCTGGAGGTTTGTATATTAAAATAATAAGTAGATTCATATTTTTTACCTTGATTCCAAGTACCTCTACCACCTCATTGGACGAGTTCAGGAGCTCTGTGCATGCCAGCTCCTCTCTAATATACAGACCTACTCCTCCACTTGACCTAATTCCTCTGTCACATCTATGTAGATTATAATTCGGGATTCAGATTTCACTATCCATGTGGTCTTTTGTGTGGGTTTCTGTAAATGCACCAAATATTGAGTTCTATTCTATTAGGAGGCCATTTATGAACTTTATTTCTCGATTTTGGTTTCAAGCCTTGAATGTTTGCAAATATGAATGATTTCCCACATTGCGTGTCACTTCTGGTGGGCTTTGGTAGTTCTCCCCCCAATCTACCCAGGTCCAGGGTATGTTGTTTTGGAAGTGATTCGTCCAGTTTTGGTAGTAGTGCGAGTGTTGTGTGGTGTAGTACCTGTGTGCTTGTTGATAATTTGTATTCCAGTCTTGTGGGTATGTACCTTCCCCTCTGTAATCCTGTAGTGGTTCCATCTGACTGTTCCTCTCTCTTATATTTTCTACTCTGTTTCTGCCTTCCTCTAAAAAATTTCCAGTAGTGTCATATTGATCTTCCCGTCTATAACGCTGTGTACCTCTCAAGTGGAATTCCGGACACTGAAGATTGTAGTATTTTTTGTCCCTAATTGAAAATTGACATAATTTAGGGTGAAAGTATCTACACCCTGTTCCAAAACGGCATGTACCCCTCCCCAACATGTTCCTGCATTTTCGAGGATGCAGAAAATTGCATTTTGCTCCTAATTTTCCATATTTGCATACTCCTTTAGCGTAGAATTTGCAAATGTGTTCAGGTTTTGCGTTTTTCAAGGTATTTATATCTGTGTCTGTCTTGTCTACCTCTTTATTGGAGCCATCTCCGTCTTTCGTCCCAATTCCTTCATTTATGTACTCTGTCTCACTGTTGCTCTCATTGTTTATATTACCTGCCTCTGTAATATTGCTGTTATTTTGTACCACAATACCCTCTTCCTCCACACTACTGCTGCGGTTCTCTAAACTATCTGTTCCTGAGTTTTGGTCGTTATCCAATGTTGTCTTTTCCCAGTCTGCATAGACTCATCTGAGTTTCAAGATTCCACCCATGTTCCCTTGTTCTGTTACTATTCTGTGAGAACTTTTCGTCTATGTCCACTCTGTCAATTTCCCTGAGTATTTTATAAGTTCCTATCATGTCCCCCCTCTCCCTTCTCTTTTCTAGTGTCGTAAGGCTCAGTTCCTTCAGGCGCTCTTCATACCCTATCCCTCGTAATGCTGGGACGAGTCTCGTTGCAAACTTCTGAACCTTTTCCAGTTTCCTTATGTGTTTATTCAGGTGGGGACGCCATGATGGGGCGGCATACTCTAAGACTGGTCTCACGTAGGTAGTGTAAAGCGCCCTAAATGCCTCCTCATTTAGGTTTCTGAATGATGTTCTAACTTTTGCCAGTGTAGAGTACGCTGCTGTCGTTATCCTATTTATGTGCCTCAGGAGATAGATTAGGTGTTACGTCTACTCCCAGGTCTCTTTCTCGCGTTGTCGCAGGTAGGCAGTTCCCCTTCATTGTGTACTGTCCCTTTAGTTTCCTATCACCTAGTCCCATTTCCATAACTTTACATTTGCTCGTGTTGAACTCCAGTAGCCATTTCTCTGACCATCTCTGCAACCTTTTCAAGTCCTCTTGGAGGATCCTATAATCCTCATCTGTCACAACTCTTCTCGTCAACTTTGCGTCATTCGTGAACATCGACATGTAGAATTCTACTCCTGTAAACATGTCATTAACGTTTATTCGAAATAGAATTGGTCCCAGCACCGATCCTTGAGGTATTCCACTCGTTACTGTTCGCCAGTCCGACTTCTCGCCCCTTACCGTAACTCTTTGGCTCCTTCCTGTTAGGTAGTTCCCTGTGCGTGTGTGTGTGTGTGTACTTACCTAGTTGTGCTTGTGGTGGTTGAGCTCTGGCTCTTTCAGTTATGAATTTTCACATCTCATAGTTTCCCTTCCGGAATGCCGGCCTCTTGCTTTCTGGTCCCTTCCTTGAGTATATTAACCCTTCTTCGACCAGTTACTCAAACAACAGTATACTGTGATCACTCATACCCACTGGGGCTTCAAGACCGATTACCCCTTATGTCTGAATCGTTCAGAGTGAATACTAGGTCGAGTCTTGCTGGTTCATCCTTGCCTCTCATTCTCGTGGGACCCTTGACATGTTGACTTAAAAAGTTTCTAGTCGTCACTGTCATAGTTGGGGAGATATAAACTCCATATACCTATCTTAAGGTAGTAACTTTCAGAATGTTGACCAGACCACAAACTAGAAGGCGAAGAGACGACGACGTTTCGGTCCGTCCTGGACCATTCACAATCGACTTGAGAATGGTCCAGGACGGACCGAAACGTCGTCGTCTCTTCGCCTTCTAGTGTGTGGTCTGGCCAACATACTTTAGCCACGTTATTGTGATTCATCGCCAACCTTCAGAATCACTGGAACACATAGCCTGGCACATACCACGCAAGGTTCTAAGGGAGTAAAAACCTAGCAACAAATATTCCAGTTTACTGGCATTAAGAACCTTCCATAATAGTAATACTACAACACTCTACTAATATAACACACTCTAATACTATATCCAGCTTCTCAACAACTGGGCATGATACATCAAATAGGTCTGTAAACTGCATCAATCAACACTAGCTGACACCAGGAACGTTGCCTAGCGCAGTGGACCACTAGTGCCTATATGCTGCTAATACAAACAAGGGTGGTGGTGTGTCAACCAATAACACATGAGGTAAGAGGAATAATATCACATACAGCACCTTGGCATTTCACAAGTTCCTCAAAATATATCACTTCACTAAGACACATAATAATCACCTACCACCTGGTATACATAATGGACAACAGTAGAAAATGATCCATATAAATACTGTGACGGTGTTCGCCCCCTTATATTTCTCCCACGCCAGCTGTAAGAGTCATATCCACTTTACCTGAATGTTCTCTATGTTCCGGGGAACAATTTGGCATATGTGGGAGCATGAAGTGTTCTCGCGTTGGCGAGAAATTCGCAAAAGAAGAGTGTTTTGGCCAGTGGTTTAGGTCCTTTAGGACGCCAAGATGGCACCGGCCCCTACGTTCTCCCGCCAAAACGTTATGACGTCAGTGGCACCAGATTGGTCAAGAACGATGACGTAGTACAGGGAGCCAATGAAAAACGCCCCTGGCAAGTATGACGTCATGAGTGCAGGGGGGGTCCGGACAGAGCGTCCAGTGGCGCCAAGGAGTTTGACACGACACGTCGAGGAGGTCGGACGTGCGATCGGGGGGTCCTGTCTGTCTGTCTGACACTTTTCACCCCAGTCCGGTGGATTTATGTGTCGCTTGTAGTCTGCAAGAACCCTGTGAGGTCTTCCTATATTCCATGTGTTGGACAGAAGAAGGAACTGACGAGAAACGAGCAACAAGTGCTTCAGTGACAGGTGCTTGGCAAGAAGTGAAATCTGAGCAGTGACGTCCGGGACGACTGTACAGGTTCACCAGTTAGGTGACGACGTAGCAGCTGGGCCAATCCACCATGAGGCAGGAGAAGAACGAAACTAGCTGGGAATCAGAACGACTGCAGCCGAGAGAAAGGACTGCAGACATAGTTGTGAGGAGAAGTCGACGGCCAGGAGACCGACTCCAACCCTTCAAGAGGTTGTGGGAACACGGACCTGCAGTGAGGAGCAGCACGGAGAAGACGCATTTTTTGGGTGTTGATTGGGTTCCTAGAGAGAGCATCAGTGTGTGTGTGGGGGTGTTCCCTACAACGAGTCGAGAGCCGGGACCAGGAGCTTCAACTCAACTCTCAACAGAGGACGAGTCCACATCTTTGATGGTGGAAGTAGGTAATTCAGTTTTCCCTCCCCATTCCCCTTTAGTCAGCTATTTAGCCAGAGTATCTTCTATGTCGTGAGCAGGGCTCACCAGTGTCTATGTCATAGTAAGGCACAGTTGTGAAGGAGATGCTGTGGAGGGCTCTCACGAATATATATGTGGTGTGTGAGTGCACCTGTGATTTATCAAAGAGATTGCTGTGTCGAGGACATTTACATTCATGTGACATTAATACTATAAGATAGTGCCAGAGAATATATATATAAATGTACCATTTATTGGTGTAAGGCTGTGTGCCCAGTATTATCTCATTATTATTTATATTGATGAAGTAATCTATATATATGCTGGAGAATTGAATAGTATATTCATGTGTACAGTGATTTACTGTGTTCATTGCATTACAACGATTTACTGTGTTTATTTTTTTATTTTTTTTTGTTATTTTCTAGCACAAATGTTTATTGACAGTATAGTGATCTACTGTTTATCGACAATATAGTGATTTACTGTGTTTATTGCCATTATAGCGATTAACTGTGTTTATTGACAGTATAGTGACTTACTGTGTTTATTACTATTGTAGTGATTTACTGTGTTGATTGCCAGCATAGTGGTTTACCGTGAATCTGAAGAAATGATAGGCGCTTAACGCCGAGATAGTGAACAACAAGTACAGTGAGCGATAGTGAGGGGGCGTCGCCTCTCGCGAGTTGCCAAACGCTCGATAATACTGAATTTAGGGCGTGGGAAAAGTACGGCGGTGGGGAGTGTTGCCATCGCATAGTGTTCTAGATTTATGAAGAGGGAGTGATTTGCTGCTCATGTACTCCATCGCCTTGTTGTTGATCCAGTGATATAATACTTTAATCTTTTAATAAGTAAAATACAAAACCACCTTCGTGTTAGTGTTATCATTCCATTAATTGGTGCCATTGGGTCTATATAAAGAGAGAGTGATTGAGACATGTACTTGCCTGTTATCAGATTGGATTAGTGTGCTCTCTGCCACTACTACCACAATTCCACAATACCACTGACGTGTTACTGGACACGGAGAACACCAGTTGGCGACCTTTCAATTAGCAGTAGAACCCTTTGTCGGGGCGGGCACATGATCAAGAGAGTAGATCGTGTTCCCACTTGTCTTCAGGCTATAAGACCGGCCGTAGATAGACTAGGAGACTCTCCTGGCGAACAGTGGCACCGCGAGGATTAAGTGAAGACCCGCAGGGCTACAGTAAGTAACAGTTATCACTACTACTACTTGGTGGTGACTGTTGAGAGAGGGAGACACCCCGACAATACATACAGTTACATGAATAACATCTAGCAGGCACAATACCCAATATAAGGTCACAAATCACGGACAAAAACTTAAACACATCCGCTCGCCTGAAAAGATCAAAGAACAGTGACGTCTTGAGGCACTTTTGCTGAGAGGCGACACTGTTACCAACTCTAATAAGTCAACAGACCTTCAACTTTCAAATCTCGCTAAATCATTTACAATATAAACTCATTCAGGAATTTCTAATTCGCTATACAACAACTTAAGAGTATAAAGCACAACCTTACATAATGATATATAATCAACCCGTCCTCTTAAAAAATAACGTCACTTTTGGCTGGTATGCGCGGCGCTATGGCCAAATTTGGACGTAATTTGAAATGAAATCGACTCACAAAAGTGACGTACTGTTCCGTTTTCTGTTTGAGTCGTCCGGCTTGCGCGGACAGGTTAGGAGAGGACACTTTAAATTAACGTTCTTCATAACGTTTTGAAACTTTATGAGAATTTCCTGCCCACCTAACCTATCAGAGGACCCTTAACTTACTGTTGTTGAAATAAAAAATCCCAAATTTATTTTCATTTTTTTTTTCATTTTCAAATTACGTCCAAATTCGGCCATACGGCCAAACGGCCAAAAGCGACGTTCTTTTTAAGAGGACAGGTTGATATAATAGTAATTCGATACATTAAAGAAATTATCAAGAAATACAAAGTAAGTACACAAAGATACGAGATGGCAACACTGGCAGAGTCGGTACTTCACTGGGAGAGAGGGGAGGGGGGGGGGGGGTAGGGAGGATTCAACGACATAACCAACGGTCATACATAGGCATACAAAGATAATAATATATATTAAATATATACATGTGTATCATAAGATTGTCTAAGTGGAAAACATTTCACAGTGCCATAATTTCATATACATTGCAAGGTACATTGCAATTTCATATATATTGCAAGGTACAATACTCATATGGGATCTTCTCAGTATACATGTGATGAATACATAAAGAAACTAAATGTAGTAGTAGTAGGCATCCATCAGTCTCAGTAGACTATGGAGTTGCGCACCGGTGTCGGCTTGGTCTGGAGTGGCCTCACCAGGGCGCAAAGCCAGGGTAGGTTGATATGGAGGAGCTGTTACCCAGGCAGCAGGTCCTCCCTCTCCACGGTGCCGAAAGTCCCCAATGGAAAGGCGAACGCCAATACGATTGGTTCCAGCGCAGTCGCAGGAACTGTGAGTTCCGGGGTTGACCTCGAAGTTGGTGAAAAAAGGCACAGAGACCGCCGTGGACGGGGCCGGAGAAGAACCACCCCAGCAAGGGCAAGAACGCCCCCAGCCTCCTGAAGCAGAGCCTGGGCCGCACGAGCCCTGGGAGGTGGACGTCCCGGTCTCGCACCTACGGGTCCCAGACAGAGATCGTCAGAGCCCCCTTTCACTCGAGGCCGGCTTCCTTCAAGACCAAGCAGAAAGAGTGATAAGTATTAAATGCTATAAATGAATACATGTATACATTTATACATAAATGTATACATTTAGTTTGTATACAAACTAAATGTATACACTCTAACATGGTCCACATAATGTTACCTAGATAGCATGATGTAGCATTACTTACAATAAACTTACAAGGATGTTTTCAAATCTATGACATTAGGCTACTGCTATAACTAGTAGTAGTAGTAGGCATCCATCAGTCTCAGGAGACTATGGAGTTGCGCTCTGGTTGTCGGTCTGGAATGGCCTCACCAGGGCGCAAAGCCAGGGTAGGTTGAATCGGGGGAGAAGCTGTTACCCAGGCAGCAGGTCCCCCCTCTCCACGGCGCTGAAAGTCTCCAATGGAAAGGCATACGCCAATACGATTGGTTCCAGCGCCGTCGCAGGAACTGTGAGTTCCGGGGTTGACCTCGAAGGTGGTGAAGAAGGGCACAGGGACCCCAACCCCGGAGACCGCCGTGGTCAGGGCCGGAGAAGAACCACCCCATCAAGGGTATGAACGACCCCAACCTCCTGAAGCAGAGCCTGGGGCCGCACGACCCCCGGGAGGTGGACGTCCCGGTTCCGCACCTACGGGTCCCAGACAGAGATCGTCACAGCCCCCCTTCACCCGAGGCCGGCCTCCTTCAAGACCAAGTAGAAGGAAGAGTGAGAATTATTAAATACAACAATTATTATTATGATAATTATTATAATAATAATTGAAAATATTTAATAATTCTCACTCTTCACTCTAATTCTCACTCTTCCTGCGTGCTATAACTAGACATCTATATATATATATATCCACAATTACATGGCATACATCTTTGATACAGAATTAATATAGACTGGAAAATGTATGTCACACATTGACAATACATAAAATAAGAGTAATATATGGTAACATGAGATTACATCATATACACAATATTCGTGATACGAGGCTATCAACCAAGATATCACTGTATAGTTTGAGCACACTCATACACCAATCTCAGTATAATCATACTGGTGTATGCGTGGTCATAACAACGCACAATCGAGAATTCTGGGCTCGAATCCCGGCCGGGACAAAAATTGTTGGGCACGTTTCTTTTCGCCTAATGCCTCTGCCCACCTAGCAGTAAATAGGTACCCCAGGAGTTACGTGGCTACCCAGCTTCTTGTGGAGTTGCATACTGAGGAGGGTCAGTAAATTGACCCAGAGAGAGGGGGGGGGGGCGTGACCTCGGTATAAGCCTAACATGCACGGATGACCTGGATTCCTGTCCCTCGTGTATGTAGCTCCGTTTCGGCAGGACGACGCCGACCACAAGATTTCGATATCATAGTGGAAGAGATAACACTCGTTCACGGGTGGAGAACCTGGGAATTGGCGTGGTTAAGCACAAGAGTATGCCCGAAGCAGACGACACCCTCACAGCAGGAGTGGTGTAGGGAACGAGTGGACGAGCACCAGTTGCAAGTGGTGACACTGTGGCAGACGAACGCTCGTAGTGAAGACGAGGCGGCGGCTGACACTCGCCTCACCATCAACGTCCCCACAGGTTGTGAAAGCAACCTGCAAGAACGTAGAGAATCGCCGAAGTTCTCCTTCGGCGATTCTCTGCGAAGTCCTCCTTCGGCGATTCTCTGCGAAGTCCTCCTTCGGCGATTCTCTGCGAAGTCCTCCTTCGGCGATTCTCTGCGAAGTCCTCCTTCGGCGATTCTCTGTGAAGTCCTCCTTCGGCGGACGAGGGGGGAGGCGGACTCGAAATCAACGTGGACGAGGGAACCATCAGGAGAAAGTGCAAAGCCATTACGACTATATAGCACTCAGAAGGGGTCAGGATAAGGATTTGGGATGGGACAGGGGAAGAATTGGTTCCCAATCACTTGGAAGGTCGGGGATTGAACGCCGACCTGCATGAAGCGATGCCAACAATGCTATTTATTCACTTACATATTATTTTTTTTAAACAAAAAAGTGTAAATTAATATTATATATTAATTTCACCAAACTAGTCATGACTGAACCTGTCACAGTTATCATTATGCCCCTCACCCCCCCCCCCCATTGTGGCGGGAATGGAGTGAGGGGCCCATTTCCATTCCAGGGGGAGAATGGTAATAGGAATTCCCCATTTCAGGGGGGCCTTGGCCCCTCCCCCAACTGCCATTTTGGGGGACTGGGGCCACCACCCCCCTTGGGAGGGGGTGGGTTCCGGGGCCACCACCACAATGGAGGGGGGGGGGTCCGGGGGCCAGGGGGGCCACCACCACCTTAGGGGGCCCCTTCACTTGGGGCCTCATTAATTAAACAAATTCAGATTGGAGCCAGCAGCGCCTATAAGGCGTCAGCAGAAGCATGAGACGAAGGTGCGTGAGCCGCCATAGTGGACCGTTCTGGTATATCAATACAAGTTTTGCTCATACCAGGTGTGTGGGTGTCCGCACATGGAGCAGCGGTCCTTGTAGTACTCCTCCCGAGCATAGGCCTTGAACGAGGCCATGTAGTCTTGGTAGGCCCCTATGCCTAGGCACAGGCAGCCGATGCAGCCGAAGGGAAAGGGCAGGAAGCCTAAGAATCCGGCGCCGGTGATGTAGAGAAGCGCCGCGTAGTTCCAGTCTCCCTCAGGAGGATATATAGTGAGCACGGAGGGATGGAGACACTTTCTGCAGTCATCGCACAATAACCGTCCTGTGTCCATCAGGGCTGCCACTCTCACTCTCCTGTTGGCGCAACTGGTATCTTCATCGGCGTCTATGTTGGCGCCACTGGTATCTTCGTCGGAGCAACTGGCGTCCTTGTTGGCGCCATTGGCGTCCTTGTTGGCGCCACTGGCGTCCTTGTTGGCGCCATTGGCGTCCTTATTGGCGCCACTGGCGTCTATGTTGGCGCCACTGACGTCTATGTTGGCGCCACTGACGTCTATGTTGGCGCCTCTGGTGTGTTTGTTGTCAACAGTGACGTCCTTGTTGTCGACAGTAACGCCGGCGCCAGGCGTGACGAGCACGGCTCCGGCCTGTCGTGCCAGGTAGTGGAGGCTGACACACGTGCCCAGCAAGACCAGGGGGAGCAGTGGTGGGCCGAGGACGTACAAGTACCCACCTGCAGGCAGCAGGCCCAGGTAGTAGAGCTGGAACCTGAGGTGCAGGTGGTACCACCAGCGCCGGTACAGGGCGAGGAGGTGTACCGTGTTGGCCAGCACGCCCTGGCTGGCCTGGCCGGCCTCCTGCTGGGGCCACAGCAGCTGCGTGAGGGCCAGCAGCCAGCTGCGGCGCTCCAGCACCTGCTGCAAGGCCAGGTTCTCTCTCTCTAAGGCAATACTGAGGTTCCTCGCTGTCATCCCCAGTGCCGCCCCGACTGCCACCCCCGGCAACAACCACCCCCTAAGGCACGCCGCCCCCAGCGACCCCCTGCAAGACACTTGTGGCCCCGTCAACCTGGCTGGCCACACTAACCTCACCAGGAGCCCCACTAGCAGGAAGGGTGCAGCTAGCAGGAGCCTCACGGCCCTCGTCACCAGCAGGCCAGTACTGGTGAGGGCCACCCAGCACCAAGCCTCCCTCAAGCCTCTCAATGAACACACTTCAGACATTGTTAATTGTGATAATGTTATTAATATGAACTTAAAAGGCCCAATGTAATTTTATGTTAACATGATAACAATGTTATAATGGAGCGGAGAGAGATTGTCATCACTTCACTCCCACACCCCGGGGGGGGGGAGGCAACCCCAGCCCTCCCATCTCTCTCCCCCTCCCTCCCCTCTCCCTAAGCCAGGGAGTGACGGAGGTGTGTCACTCAGCCAGGGAGTGACGGAGGTGCGTCACACACCCAGAGAGTGACGGAGGTGTGTCTCAGCCAGGGTGTGTGTCACTCAGTCAGGTAGTAACGGAGGTGTGTCACTCAATCAGGGAGTGACGCAGGTGTGTCACTCAGCCAGGGAGTGATGGAGGTGTGTCACTCAGTCAGGGAGTGACGGAGGTGTGTCATTCAGCCATGGAGTGACGGAGGTGTGTCACTCAGCCATGGAGTGACGGAGGTGTGTCACTCAGCCAGGGAGTGACGGAGGTGTGTCACTCAGCCACGGAGTGACGGAGGTGTGTCACTCAGCCAGGGAGTGACGGAGGTGTGTCATTCAGCCAGGGAGTGACGGAGGTGTGTCACTCAGCCATGGAGTGACGTAGGTGTGTCACTCAGCCAGGAAGTGACGGAGGTGTGTCACTCAGTCAGGGAGTGACGGAGGTGTCACTCAGCCAGGGAGTGACGGAGGTGTCACTCAGCCAGGGAGTGACGAAGGTGTGTCACTCAGCCAGGAAGTGACGGAGGCGGGCCACTCAGCCAGGGAGTGACAGAGGTGTCAATCAGCCAGGGAGTGACGGAGGTGTGTCACTCAGCCAGGGAGTCACGGAGGTGTGTCACTCAGCCAGGGAGTGACAGAGGTGTGTCACTCAGCCAGGGAGTGACGGAGGTGTCACTCAGTCAGGTAGTGACGGTGGTGTCACTCAGCCAAGGAGTGACGGTGGTGTGTCGCTCAGTCATGGAGTTATGGAGGTGTGTCACTCAGCTAGGGAGTGACGTAGGTGTGTCACTCAGCCAGGGAGTGACGGTGGTGTGTCGCTCAGTCATGGAGTTACGGAGGTGTGTCACTCAGCTAGGGAGTGACGAAGGTGTGTCACTCAGCCAGGGAGTGACGGAGGCGTGTCACTCAGCCAGGGAGTGACGGAGGCGTGTCACTCAGCCAGGGAGTGACAGAGGTGTCACTCAGCCAGGGAGTGACAGAGGTGTGTCACTCAGCCAGGGAGTGACGGAGGTGTCACTCAGCCAGGGAGTCACGGAGGTGTGTCACTCAGTCATGGAGTTACGGAGGTGTGTTACTCAGCCAGGGAGTGACGGAGGTGTGTCACTCAGCCAGGGAGTGGTGGAGGTGTGTGACTCAGTCAGGGAGTGACGGAGATGTGTCACTCAGGGAGTGGTGGAGGTGTGTGACTCAGTCAGGGAGTGACGGAGATGTGTCACTCAGGGAGGGACGGAGGTGTGTCACTCAGTCAGGGAGTGACGGAGGTGTGTCACTCAGCCAGGGAGTGACGGAGGTGTGTCACTCAGCCAGGGAGTGACGGAGGTGTCACTCAGCCAGGTAGTGACGGAGGCGTGTCACTCAGCCAGGGTGTGACGGAGGTGTCACTCAGCCAGGGAGTGACGGATGTGGTGTGTCACTCAGCCTTGGGAGTGACGGATGTGTGTCACTCAGCCAGGGAGTGACGGAGGTGTGTCACTCAGCCAGGGAGTGAGAGGTGTGTCACTCAGTCAGGGAGTGAAGGAGGTGTCACTCAGCCAGGGAGTGACGAAGGTGTCACTCAGCCAGAGAGTGACAGAGCCGTGCCACTCAGCCAGGGAGTGAGAGGTGTGTCACTCAGCCAGGGAGTGACAGAGGTGTCACTCAGTCAGGGACTGACGGAGGTGTGTCACTCAGCCAGGGAGTGAGAGGTGTCACTCAGTCAGGGAGTGACAGAGGTGTGTCACTCAGCCAGGGAGTGACAGGTGTGTCACTCAGCCAGGGAGTGACAGGTGTGTCACTCAGCCAGGGAGTGACAGAGGTGTCACTCAGCCAGGGAGTGACAGAGGAGTGTCACTCAGCCAGGCAGTGACAGAGGTGTGTCACTCAGCCAAGGAGTGACAGGTGTGTCACTCAGCCAGGGAGTGACAGAGGTGTCACTCAGCCAGGGAGTGACAGGTGTGTCACTCAGCTGGGGAGTGACAGAGGTGTGTCACTCAGCCAGGGAGTGACAGGTGTGTCACTCAGCCAGGGAGTGACAGGTGTGTCACTCAGTCAGGGAGTGATAGAGGTGTGTCAGCCAGGGAGTGACAGGTGTGTCACTCAGCCAGGGAGTGATAGAGGTGTGTCACTCAGCCAGGGTGTGACGGAGGCGTGTCACTCAGCTAGGGAGTGACGGAGGTGTGTCAGTCAAGGGGTGACGGAGGTGTGTCAGTCAAGGGGTGACGGAGGTGTGTCACTCAGCCAGAAAGTGACGGTGGTGTCACTCAGTCAGGGAGTGACGGAGGTGTGTCACTCAGCCAGGGAGTGAGAGGTGTGTCACTCAGTCAGGGACTGACGGAGGTGTGTCACTCAGCCAGGGAGTGAGAGGTGTCACTCAGTCAGGGAGTGACGGAGGTGTGTCACTCAAGGAGTGACGGAGGTGTGTCACTCAGCCAGAAAGTGACGGTGGTGTGTCACTCAGTCAGGGAGTGACGGAGGTGTGTCACTCAGCCAGGGAGTGACAGAGGTGTCACTCAGCCAGGGAGTGACAGAGCCGTGCCACTCAGCCAGGGAGTGACGAAGGTGTCACTCAGCCAGGGAGTGACGAAGGTGTCACTCAGCCAGGGAGTGACGGAGGTGTGTCACTCAGATATTTCGTCTCTGGTAAAGGAGAGAAAAGATGTTAGAATATTGTTACAAAATAATAAAACATTTATTGAAACAAAATATATTTTAACGATGAGTAAATCAAATAAGGATTTAGGTAATTAATGAACGGCAAACCTTCTTTTTTCACATATATATTATTTTTTCACCTACATATATATTATTGCAGTTTTGATAAAAATAGACCTCATAATAATTTGTTATGGCAGTTATCTATCTTCAGTATGAGTTTTCATGCAATGTACTCACCTATTTGTGTCTGCAGGATCGAGCTTTGACTCTTGGATTCCGCCTTTCGAGCATCGGTTGTTTACAGCAATGACTATGGTCCTATTTCCTATCATATCTAGTTTTACAGTTATGAATAGAATTTGTTCCACAACCTGCTCCTTAAGTGCATTCCATTTTTCCACTACTCTCACGCTAAAGAAAACTTCCTAACATCTCTGTGACTCATCTGAGTTTCCAGCCTCCATCCATGTCCCCTCGTTTTGTTACTATTCCGTGTGAACTTTTCGTCTATGTCCACTCTTTAATCCCCTGAGTATTTTATACGTTTCATCATGTCCCCCTCTCCTTTCTCTTTTCTAGTGTTGTGAGGCTCAGTTCCTTTAGGCGCTCTTCATACCCCATACC
>WNGS01001300.1:0-10009 GCA_020271785.1 Procambarus virginalis | reverse complement strand
GCACCAGTTGCAGAGGTTATCATAGTTAACCTTTTTCCTATCGCGCACCTCAGATGGGGAGAGGCCTGGGGTAGGTTTTGGCCGCCCCATGGCAATTTGGGCTCTTCCTTCTTCTTCTTCTTCTTCTTCTTTACTTTGGGTTCTTGTATCACCGTTGTCTCAGGTGGGGTCTGTGTGTCTGTTGTCTCAGGTGGGATCTGGCGTCTGTTGTCTCAGGTGGGGTCTGTGCGTCGTTGTCTCAGGTGGGGTCTGTGCGTCTGTTGTCTCAGATAGGGTCTGTGTGTTGTTTGTCTCAGGTGGGGTTCTGTGGTCTGTTGTCTCAGATGGGTCTGGGTGTTGTGTCTCAGATGGGGTCTGTGTATCTGTTATCTCAGGTGGGGTCTGTGTATCTGTTGTCTCAGGGGGGGTCTGTGCATCTGTTGTCTCAGGTGGGGTCTGTGTATCTGTTGTCTCAGGTGGGTCTGGTGTGACCGTTGTCTCAGTTGGGGCCTGCTGTATCTGTTGTCTCAGGTGGGGTTTGTGTATCTGTTGTCTCAGTGGGGGACGATGTGTATCTGTTGTATCAGATGGGGTCTGTGTGTCTGTTGTCTCAGGTGGGGTCTGCGTGTCTGTTGTCTCAGATGGGGTCTGTGTCACTGTTGTCTCAGGTGGGGTCTGTGTGTCTGTTGTCTCAGGTGGGGTCTGTGTATCTCTTGTCTCAGGTGGGGTCTGTGTATCTGTTGTCTCAGGTGGGGTCTGTGTATCTGTTGTCTCAGGTGGGGTCTGTGTATCTGTTGTCTCAGGTGGGGTCTGTGTATCTGTTGTCTCAGGTGGGGTCTGTGTATCTGTTGTCTCAGGTGGGGTCTGTGTATCTGTTGTCTCAGGTGGGGTCTGTGTATCTGTTTGTCTCAGGTGGGTCTGTGTATCTGTTCCTCAGATGGGGTCTGTGTATCTGTTGTCTCAGGTGGGGTCTGTGTATCTGTTGTCTCATGTGGGGTCTGTGTATCTGTTGTCTCAGGTGGGGTCTGTGTATCTGTTGTCTCAGGTGGGGCCTGTGTGACCACAATCCCATGGCATTTTGGGCACTTCCTTCTTTTTTTCTCTTCTTCATTTTGGGTTCTTGTATGACGTTGTCTCAGGTGGGGTCTGTGTGTCTGTTGTCTCAGGTGGGGTCTGTGTCACTGTTGTCTCAGATGGGGTCTGTGTATCTATGTTCTCAGAGGGGGTCTGTGTAACTGTTGTCTAAGGTGGGTCTGTGTGTCTGTTGTCTCGGTGGGGTCTGTGTGTCTGTTGTCTCAGGTGGGGTCTGTGTCACTGTTGTCTCAGTGGGGTCTGTGTGTCTGTTGTCTCAGGTGGGGTCTGTGTGTCTGTTGTCTCAGATGGGGTCTGTGTATCTGTTGTCTCAGGTGGGGTCTGTGTATCTGTTGTCTCAGGTGGGGTCTGTGTGTCTGTTGTCTCGGGTGGGGTCTGTGTCACTGTTGTCTCAGGTGGGGTCTGTGTATCTGTTGTCTCAGGTGGGGTCTGTGTGTCTGTTGTCTCAGGTGGGGTCTGTGTATCTGTTGTCTCAGGTGGGGTCTGTGTGTCTGTTGTCTCAGGTGGGGCCTGTGTGACCACAATCCCCCATGGCATTTTGGGCACTTCCTTCTTCTTCTTCCTCTTCTTCATTTGGGTTCTTGTATGACCGTTGTCTCAGGTGGGGTCTGTGTGTCTGTTGTCTCAAGTGGAATCTGTGTCCTGGTGGAGGACAGCTCTCTGGGCCCGACGATACACTCGTCCCTGTAGAGGACAGCTCGTCTGTACCGACGATACACTCGTCCTGGTGGAGGACAGCTCGTCTGTACCCGACGATACACTCGTCCTGGTGGAGGACAGCTCGTCTGTACCCGACGATACACTCGTCTTGGTGGAGGACAGCTCGTCTATACCCGACGATACACTCGTCCTGGTGGAGGACAGCTCGTCTGTACCTGACGATACACTCGTCCTGGTGGAGGACAGCTCGTCTGTACCCGACGATATACTCGTCCCGGAATAGGACAGCTCGTCTGTACCTGACGATACACTCGTCCTGGTGGAGGACAGCTCGTCTGTACCTGACGATACACTCGTCCTGGTGGAGGACAGCTCGTCTGTACCGACGATACACTCGTCCTGGTGGAGGACAGCTCGTCTGTACCCGACGATACACTCGTCCTGGTGGAGGACAGCTCGTCTGTACCCGACGATACACTCGTCCTGGTGGAGGACAGCTCGTCTGTACCCGACGATACACTCGTCTTGGTGGAGGACAGCTCGTCTGTACCTGACGATACACTCGTCCTGGTGGAGGACAGCTCGTCTGTACCCGACGATACACTCGTCCTGGTGGAGGACAGCTCGTCTGTACCCGACGATACACTCGTCCCGGTATAGGACAGCTCGTCTGTACCCGACGATACACTCGTCCTGGTGGAGGACAGCTCGTCTGTACCCGACGATACACTCGTCCCGGTATAGGACAGCTCGTCTGTACCCGACGATACACTCGTCCTGGTGGAGGACAGCTCGTCTGTACCCGACGATACACTCGTCCTGGTGGAAGACAGCTCGTCTGTACCTGACGATACACTCGTCCTGGGGGAGGACAGCTCGTCTGGGTCCAACGATACACTCGTCCTGGGGGAGGACAGCTCGTCTGGGTCCAACGATACACTCGTCCTGGTGGAGGACAGCTCGTCTGGGTCCAACGATAAACTCGTCCTGGTGGAGGACAGCTCGTCTGGGCCCGACGATACCCTCATCAGGGCGGAGGACACCTCACGATAGCGCGAGTACGCCCGCTGTCCGTAGGAGATGAGTGTATTGAAGGCCTTGAGGAAGACCACCCAGACAGTAACCACGAGGAGGAGCGTGATCACGCCCACGCCCACGCCCAAGGACCACCAGGTCAAGGAGCTGCTGGGGCGTCGGGACGCCAGCAGCCTGACCACTGGGACGCGGCTCAGCCACCCCTGCCAGCTCAGTTCCATCATCCAAGCTTTTACTAGTGAACTATCATTGTTCGTAATTTATATAGAATTTTTTTTTTAGATTATGAATTTGTATTCTTTTCCTTCTGCAGTGAATGAAAAGGAGATTGACGGTTTGTGACTGTGTCACTGGTGACTGAGGTGGTGGACTGTGTCACTGGTGACTGAGGTGGTGGACTGTGACACTGGGTGACTGNCGCTGTTCACCAAGCAGAGCGTAGGTACTAAGGATAGTCGTTGTGGGGGGACATCAGGGTCAGTAATTCGGCCTTGGAAGGGGATAGGTCCTCGATATAAGTCTACCGTGTATAACACACACTGGCCTCCTGTCCCGACACAATGAATTATAGCAGGAACAGATGGAGACAGATATACCTGGCAACGCCGGGAAACAACCCCCCCCCCTCTCCAGTACATACACACATATGTATACATAGAGAATATGTATACATAGAGACAAAGAAAATATTCTCGTCATCCAGTGATACATAAAACAATTCAACCAGCCTAGAGGCATCAGAATCATCATCAACAAGCCTACCTACATCAGACAGTAGCTGAAGGGTCGCCCTCTGCAACATGGTATCTTCAGGCCACCAGGTTAGAAAGGTTAAATATCCCAAAAGTACTCCACAGGGAAATAGCAGTTAGGATATATAGACTACGTCTAGGTTACAGATGCAACTGGGAGATTGGTGAACCCCGACAGAGAGAGTGCATCTTCTGCCAAACTGTCACAGAAAAGCTACAACGTCACTATCTCCTGGAATGTGAAGCAACCAACGACCTTAGAAGAGCTTTAAGAGTCCCTGACTCTTGCAGTGGCCACCCTGAAGCAATCAACACTGCCACTCTCCTGGTCAAAAAAGGTGTCCAGCAGCTGGAGACCCTCATAAATACCGTCAAGCAGTAACCTCCCCCGCGATAGCAGCCACATAATAAGAACTGACGGTTTAAATGCGCGCTCATCACACATTATATCCGTTCACGACCAAAGATCACATTCACTCCAGAAAAAATATACCACTTACGGGCTATTCATGCCCGTGCCACCTTTTGGGTGGCTTAATCTTCATCAACCAATAAATATTTGACAATAACAAGGTTTTCAGATATCAACATATACTTGCATCTCTCCATCTTTCTCTCCTTTCCCATTCTCCCTCCCTCTGCCCCTCACCAAATACCTCCCTAATCTCTCCCTGTCCCTCCCTCCACCAGACGGGAGCCACCAGACGGGAGCCACCAGACGGGGGCCACCAGACGGGGGCCACCAGACGGGAGCCACCAGACGGGGGCCACCAGACGGGAGCCACCAGAGCCACCAGACGGGGGCCACCAGACGGGGGCCACCAGACGGGAGCCACCAGACGGGGGCCACCAGACGGGAGCCACCAGAGCCACCAGACGGGGGCCACCAGACGGGAGCCACCAGAGCCACCAGACGGGGGCCACCAGACGGGAGCCACCAGAGCCACCAGACGGGGGCCACCAGACGGGGGCCACCAGACGGGAGCCACCAGACGGGGGCCACCAGACGGGGGCCACCAGACGGGAGCCACCAGACGGGAGCCACCAGACGGGGGCCACCAGACGGGGGCCACCAGACGGGGGCCACCAGACGGGGGCCACCAGACGGGAGCCACCAGACGGGAGCCACCAGACGGGAGCCACCAGACGGGGGCCACCAGACGGGAGCCACCAGACGGGGGCCACCAGACGGGGGCCACCAGACGGGGGCCACCAGACGGGAGCCACCAGACGGGAGCCACCAGACGGGGGCCACCAGACGGGGGCCACCAGACGGGAGCCACCAGACGGGAGCCACCAGACGGGAGCCACCAGAGCCACCAGACGGGAGCCACCAGACGGGGGCCACCAGACGGGAGCCACCAGACGGGGGCCACCAGACGGAGGCCACCAGACGGGAGCCACCAGACGGGGGCCACCAGACGGGGGCCACCAGACGGGGGCCACCAGACTGGGGCCACCAGACGGGGGCCACCAGACGGGGGCCACCAGACGGGGGCCACCAGACGGGAGCCACCAGACGGGGGCCACCAGACGGCGGCCACCAGACGGGGGCCACCAGACGGGGGCCACCAGACGGGAGCCACCAGACGGGGGCCACCAGACGGGAGCCACCAGACGGGGGCCACCAGACGGGGGCCACCAGACGGGAGCCACCAGACGGGGGCCACCAGACGGGAGCCACCAGACGGGAGCCACCAGACGGGAGCCACCAGACGGGAGCCACCAGACGGGGGCCACCAGACGAGAGCCACCAGACGGGAGCCACCAGACAGGAGCCACCAGACGGGAGCCACCAGACGGGAGCCACCAGACGGGAGCCACCAGACGGGAGCCACCAGACGGGGGCCACCAGACGGGAGCCACCAGACGGCGGCCACCAGACGGGAGCCACCAGACGGGAGCCACCAGACGGGGGCCACCAGACGGGAGCCACCAGACGGGGGCCACCAGACGGGGGCCACCAGACGGGAGCCACCAGACGGGAGCCACCAGACGGGAGCCACCAGACGGGGGCCACCAGACGGGGGCCACCAGACGGGAGCCACCAGACGGGGGCCACCAGACGGGGGCCACCAGACGGGGGCCACCAGACGGGAGCCACCAGACGGGAGCCACCAGACGGGGGCCACCAGACGGGGGCCACCAGCCGGGGGCCACCAGACGGGAGCCACCAGACGGGAGCCACCAGACGGGGGCCACCAGACGGGGGCCACCAGACGGGAGCCACCAGACGGGAGCCACCAGACGGGGGCCACCAGACGGGGGCCACCAGACGGGGGCCACCAGACGGGGGCCACCAGACGGGGGCCACCAGACGGGGGCCACCAGACGGGAGCCACCAGACGGGAGCCACCAGACGGGAGCCACCAGACGGGAGCCACCAGACGGGGGCCACCAGACGGGAGCCACCAGACGGGAGCCACCAGACGGGGGCCACCAGACGGGGGCCACCAGACGGGGGCCACCAGACGGGGGCCACCAGACGGGGGCCACCAGACGGGAGCCACCAGACGGGAGCCACCAGACGGGAGCCACCAGACGGGGGCCACCAGACGGGGGCCACCAGACGGGGGCCACCAGACGGGGGCCACCAGACGGGGGCCACCAGACGGGGGCCACCAGACGGGGGCCACCAGACGGGGGCCACCAGACGGGAGCCACCAGACGGGAGCCACCAGACGGGAGCCACCAGACGGGAGCCACCAGACGGGGGCCACCAGACGGGGGCCACCAGACGGGGGCCACCAGACGGGGGCCACCAGACGGGAGCCACCAGACGGGGGCCACCAGACGGGGCCACCAGACGGGGGCCACCAGACGGGGGCCACCAGACGGGGGCCACCAGACGAGAGCCACCAGACGGGAGCCACCAGACGGGAGCCACCAGACGGGGGCCACCAGACGGGAGCCACAGACGGGAGCCACCAGACGGGAGCCACCAGACGGGAGCCACCAGACGGGAGCCACCAGACGGGGGCCACCAGACGGGAGCCACCAGACGGGAGCCACCAGACGGGGGCCACCAGACGGGAGCCACCAGACGGGGCCACCAGACGGGAGCCACCAGATAACAGTCATCATTACACCTGAAGCACCGACTATACGCCAGACACCAGGACCATCCTGGCCTCGGGATAAGGATGGTGACGGGGAACATGGAGGCAGAGAGACGATGGCAGGGATAAGGATGCTTCCCTGCAGCAGGCCATCCTGGCCCGCATCCTTCAGGATTTTCTCGAGTCGAGAGAGCGGTTCCTAGCGCCAAATCCCTCACAGATGAGGAGTCGAACCTAAAGCTGTCTGAGGTAGAATCCTAACCCACCCACCCCCCTCACCCCGAGACTTGGAGAAACTCACCTGGACTACAACAACATTCACACAGCCTCGTACGGAGCCTGTACATCTTTCCTCAATCATGGCGGCTTGGTTGACAGTTATCAAACAGGTTATGAGCCGCGTTATAACAATAATAAGCTTGGCTGGTGAAGCTTTCAGGCTGTTTAGTGAGTGTAAACAAAGCTGCATCATTAAGGTGTGGGGAGAATTCACTTTTCCTTTTATTCCTATCTTATCAGCTGAGATAAACGGCACAACCTTGATCTTGGTCGAGTGATCCAGTCATCTGTTGTGACGCTTTGTTGGCACTTGCTGCCTCCCATTCATTACATTACCCTTACCCCTTCTTACCCTCACCATTCTTACCCCTTACCCATTCTTACCCCCTTACCCATTCTTACCCCCTTACCCATTCTTACCCCTTACCCATTCATACCCCTTACCCCTTCATCCCCTTTTTTCACCCTTACCCATTCTTCCCTTACCCTTCTTACCCTTACCCATTCTTACCCCTTACCCTTCTTACCCCTTACCCATTCTTACCCCTTACCCATTCTTACCCCTACCCATTCTTACCCCTTACCCATTCTTACCCTTACCCATTCTTACCCCTTACCCATTCTTACCCTTTACCCATCTTACCCCTTACCCATTCTTACCCTTACCCATTCTTACCCCTTACCCATTCTTACCCCTTACCCATTCTTACCCTTACCCATTCTTACCCCTTACCCATTCTTTCCCCTTACCCATTCTTACCCTTACCCATTCTTACCCGCACCCATTCTTACCCCTACCCCCATTCTTACCCCTTACCCATTCTTACCCCTTACCCATTCTTACCCCTTACCCATTCTTACCCTTACCCATTCTTACCCCTTACCCATTCTTACCCCTTACCCATTCTTACCCTTACCCATTCTTCCCCTTACCCTTCTTACCCTACCCCTTACCCATTCTTACCCTTATACCATTCTTACCCTTACCCATTCTTACCCCTTACCCTTCTTACCCTTACCCCATTCTTACCCCTTACCCATTCTTACCCCTTACCATTCTTCCCCTCACCCATTCTTACCCTTACCCATTCTTACCCCTTACCCCTTCTTACCCCTTACCCATTCTTACCCTTACCCATTCTTACCCTCACCCATTCTTACCCCTTACCCATTCTTACCCTTACCCATTCTTACCCTTATCCATTCTTACCCTTACCATTCTTACCCTTACCCATTCTTACCCCTTACCCATTCTTACCCCTTACCCATTCTTACCCTTACCCATTCTTACCCCTTACCCATTCTTACCCCTTACCCATTCTTACCCCTTACCCATTCTTACCCTTATCCATTCTTACCCCCTCACCCATTCTTACCCCTTACCCATTCTTACCCTTACCCATTCTTATACCCTTACCCATTCTTACCCCTTACCCATTCTTACCCTCACCCATTCTTACCCCTTACCCATTCTTACCCCTTACCCATTCTTACCCTTACCCATTCTTACCCTTACCCATTCTTAACCCCTTACCCATTCTTACCCCTTACCCATTCTTACTTACCCTTACCCCCCCATTCTTACCCCTTACCCATTCTTACCCCTTACCCATTCTTACCCCTTACCCATTCTTACCCTTACCCATTCTTACCCTTACCCATTCTTACCCTTACCCATTCTTACCCTCACCCATTCTTACCCTTACCCATTCTTACCCTTACCCATTCTTACCCCTTACCCATTCTTACCCTTACCCATTCTCCCCTTCACCCTCCCCCAATCCTCATGACCTATACACAATCAGGACGCCAACCACAGCGACCGTCCACACAACAACCAATCACAACAAAGCACATAACATGGTAACCCATCAGAACGCAGGACACACGACACAGTAACCCATCAGACCGCAGGACACACGACACAGTAACCCATCAGAACGCAGGACACACGACACAGTAACCCATCAGAACGCAGGACACACGACACAGTAACCAGTCAGAACGCAGGACACACGACACAGTAACCCATCAGAACGCAGGACACACGACACAGTAACCAGTCAGAACGCAGGACACACGACACAGTAACCAGTTAGAACGCAGGACACACGACACAGTAACCATCAGAACGCAGGACACACGACACAGTAACCCATCAGAACGCAGGACACACGACACAGTAACCGTCAGAACGCAGGACACACGACACAGTAACCAGTCAGAACGCAGGACACACGACACAGTAACCAGTCAGAACGCAGGACACACGACACAGTAACCATCAGAACGCAGGACACACGACACAGTAACCAGCCAGAACGCAGGACACACGACACAGTAACCCATCAGAACGCAGGACACACGACACAGTAACCAGTCAGAACGCAGGTCACACGACACAGTAACCCATCAGAACGCAGGACACACGACACAGTAACCCATCAGAACGCAGGACACACGACACAGTAACCCATCAGAACGCAGGACACACGACACAGTAACCCATCAGAACGCAGGACACACGACACAGTAACCATCAGAACGCAGGACACACGACACAGTAACCAGTCAGAACGCAGGTCACACGACACAGTAACCCATCAGAACGCAGGACACACGACACAGTAACCAGTCAGAACGCAGGACACACGACACAGTAACCAGTCAGAACGCAGGACACACGACACAGTAACCCATCAGAACGCAGGACACACGACACAGTAACCCATCAGAACGCAGGACACACGACACAGTAACCAGTCAGAACGCAGGACACACGACACAGTAACCCATCAGAACGCAGGACACACGACACAGTAAACAGTCAGAACGCAGGACACACGACACAGTAACCAGCCAGAACGCAGGATACACGACACAGTAACCAGTCAGAACGCAGGACACACGACACAGTAACCCATCAGAACGCAGGACACACGACACAGTAACCCATCAGAACTCAGGACACACGACACAGTAACCAGTCAGAATGCATGGTTACTGTCATGTAACCATGCATTCAAACAGCGAGGATACAGCGAGGACACAGTGAGGACACAGCGAGGACACAGCGAGGACACAGTGAGGACACAGCGAGGACACAGCGAGGACACAGCGAGGACACAGCGAGGACACAGCGAGGACACAGCG
>WNGS01001298.1:26671-41346 GCA_020271785.1 Procambarus virginalis | reverse complement strand
CTACCTTAACCCTTACACTGCTCAGGGGTCCTGGGGACATTTACACCCCTGTGCGCAAGAAAAAAAAATTCCAAAAATTTTTTTCGTCTTCTAACACGTTATTTGTGTCCCCTGAGCACGGGAAAAATAGCAAAAAATTGTAGGTCACATATTTTGGGCGCAATTGACCAAGGAAGTCTGGCAAAAAGTGGGCGTTGACAGACTGCTCGCCAGGCCCAGCGTCACCCGCGCTGACAGATGGGAGTTGCCCAAATAATATTATTACCTAATTGTTTCAATGTCTCCGATTGATTTTTTCTTAGTTTTTTTGCAGTAATATTATTCAATAGTGTGTATTGTAATATATTTATATAATAAAAGTGGTGAATAATCGCTATACTCAAATGTATGGTGTGCATATTAGTAATTCAATTATTATGTTCATAAAACAATAAACAAATAGTTTTGCTGCTATTACACTCTATACACAGGTTATATATAAGTATCTGCATATTTTGGTTACCATAACGAACCACTAAGTTGGTATTGAGAGTCGAAAAGCAACGAAGAGTTACCGCTACACACCAGCCAGCCACTCGCTGCCACTCCCTTAACACACGCACTAAACTTTCTCCCCCAACAATACTATTTGTGGGTGTTATTACACTATATACAGACGTTATATATAAGTATGTATATATTTTGTTCACCACAACTGTACAGCTAAGCTGATATAGTTAGTTCAGGCACTAAGAGTCGTCGGTATGCACAGCTGGCGGCTGGCGGCTCCCTCACTCATTCAAGGTCACACACACACTAAACTTTCTCCCCCAACAATACTGTTTGCTGCTATTACACTCTATACACAGGTTATATAAGTATCTGCATATTTTGGTTACCATAACGAACCACTAAGTTGGTATTGAGAGTCGAAAAGCAACGAAGAGTTACCGCTACACACCAGCCAGCCACTCGCTGCCACTCCCTTAACACACGCACTAAACTTTCTCCCCAACAATACCATTTGTGGTGTTATTACACTATATACAGACGTTATATATAGTATGTATATATTTTGTTCACCACAACTGTACAGCTAAGCTGATATAGTTAGTTCAGGCACTAAGAGTCGTCGGTATACACAGCTGGCGGCTGGCGGCTCCCTCACTCATTCAAGGTCACACGCACTAAACTTTCTCCCCCAACAATACTGTTTTCAGTGTTATTACCCTATATACACATATTATATATAAATATCTACATGTTTTATGCACTGTAACTGTACACCTAAGCTTGTAGTGCGCCCAAAGAGCATAGTGGCCACCCTCTAAACAGCTTGACAAATCGTGCAGACGACGTCACCTCCGTCACCCAAATGGCTCCTCCCAGCATAATCCTTTTGCTGTTATTACACTAATACACACATTATATATAAGTATCTACATTTGTGTTCACCATAGAGAACCACTGAGCTGGTATGGTGAATGTAAACAATAACAGGTGGCCACACAGTCAGTAAACGATGCTGTCTTCCTCAGTCTCTCAGCATTACTCCTCCCACAGCGCTAATTATTACAACAATCCTGCTATTATCACAACCCTGGTTATTTATATCACAGTCACGGGTCATCTGTAATATTGTCATCACTAAATAATAACAGTTATATATTTATTTTGACATTTTTCGGTGATGCTGTGGTCACAAGCTGAACAGCAATGCTGATCGCTCATGCTGCGTGCGCCAGCCTTGGTTGCTCCAACAGTACTGTGCCTCTCACACCTGAGAATATTGCCCACGATTTTTTTTTAAATTGCGTCTGATTACAAGAGCCCTGAGGAAGCTACTGTGAACCCCGTGTAGCCGCGGGCCATTTGAATCGGGAATGGCACCCTATGGCGTATATATACGCCATGTGCACCGTCGGACATGTTACTCAGGGCGTATATATACGCCATGCGCAGTTTAAGGGTTAAGTAAGTACCATCAATTCGACCGACGAGTAGGGGTGCGAGTGTCAGCTGGTGACGAGAACTATTAGCGAGGTCCCAACTCGCCAATAAAAGTCCATGCGAGAGGAACTTTGGCCCTCTTTGTCCTCCTAGAGTCGGATTGCAGAAATTAGGTGCTATTGACCCGAAGACAGACCACAGTACCAGGGTACCTATATGACAATCTGTCGAAAATGTGAGAAATATCTGAGGGACAAAAGATGTTAAACACGGGTAATAACACGGAGGGGGAGACGACCAATTAAGAGTATGACTGCGGCCGACAGTCACCACGTAATCCAAAGTTGTCTCACACTCACCATATGCTACTCCCGTAATGCACAATATACACATCACCATATGAATAATAAAAGTGATTAATGTAAATATTGAAAGCAAGGGAATGAAAGCCAAGTACGCTTACCACAATTATCAATACCTGAGTGCAGCTCCCGGACAGGCCCCCAATTATATGTGACAGTAAAGTAGTGGAGTATGGTGTTCGGCAGTCTTCCACTGGCAGATGTCAAAGCCAGGCCACATAATAAAGTAGACAAAAAAAAAGGAAAAAAAAAGAATGACTGCTTGTCTGATAATCTGTGGTAAGGTAAGGGAAGAGACACGAAAAATAATAAACAATGACCTTTAATTATGCTAGAAAACAAATTTAAATAAAGACAATACATTGGCTGAATAATGTGCTAGTTAACAAGTGAAAAATAACTAAACATAAAAATGAATTACGTTAACGGGAGGATAAATGACATACAATAATGGTTAATATAAAAATAGTGCTGGGAATATATGAGCAAGCTAACAACCGCTATTTGATCACTCAAGGTGAGTCAACTAGATGTTATCAGCCAGAGCACAAGATATATTCTGATGGTGGTACTGCCAGTCGACCCGACGTTGCCTTGGCGTGGAACGTGGTTGGTGCAGGGCTGGAGTGGCGTGTTCTCGAACGGCCAATGAGAATGCAGGAAGGCCGACAATTCAGTAGTTTGAGACTGGGACTGCAGCAGTAGAAGGGTAGGCGTGGTGACCAGGTGTGCAGGAGAGGGGGGAGGGGGAGTGCAGGTGCATGTGACTGTCTTGATATATACGTTTAAGCTACTGTAAAACGTATCTTTAATGTTGCTGGGAACGTGATGTATATCGGGAAGAGCAGGCTAAATCTCTTGGAAGAGATTATCGTCACAGCATATATATATATGTATATGCAACAATGATCACAAAAACACTGATCCAAGTATGCAGAATAACCACATGTGAAAAATAAAAAATGCTTAACGCGTTTTCGGCTAATACGCCTTCATCAGAGCAAAGTAGAATGAAGAAGATGATCTTCTTCATTCTACTTTGCTCTGATGAAGGCGAATTAGCCGAAAACGCGTTAAGCATTTTCTATTTTTCACATGTGGTTATTCTGCATATATATATGTATATATATATATATATATATATATATATATATATATATATCTATATATATATATATATATATTGCTATATATATATATATATATATATATATATATCTATATATATATATAATATATCTGGGGTGTGAGTTTTTCAGTTGTATCTAGTCCTGGGGACCATTCAGGCTTGTTTGCATATATTATAATATATATATATATATATCTAAATATATATATATATAGATAATATATATTATATATATATATATATATATATATGTCAGGCTTGTTTGCATATATATATATATATATATATATATATATATATATATATATATATATATATATATATATATGTCGTACCTAGTAGCCAGAACGCACTTCTCAGCCTACTATGCAAGGCCCGATTTGCCTAATAAGCCAAGTTTTCATGAATTAATTGTTTTTCGACGACCTAACCTACCTAACCTAACCTAACCTAACTAACTTTTTCGGCTACCTAACCTAACCTAACCTATAAAGATAGGTTAGGTTAGGTTAGGTAGGGTTGGTTAGGTGAGGTCATATAACTACGTTAATTTTAACTCCAATAAAAGAAAATTGACCTCATACATAATGAAATGGGTAGCTTTTTCATTTCATAAGAAAAAAATTAGAGAAAGTATATTAATTCATGAAAACTTGGCTTATTGAGCAAATCGGGCCTTGCATAGTAGGCTCAGAAGCGCGTTCTGGCTACTAGGTATGACATATATATATATATATATATATATATATATATATATATATATATATATAATATATATATATATATATATATATATATATATATATATTTTGGTGTATACTGGCAGCAGGTTTTCTTTTAAACATGTCTCATTGAATATGACCGCATATTCTGTATTTACTATCTTCTGATTTAGGGCTTCTATCCCTCTAACTATTTTCTTAGCATCAGGGCTTAGCTGAAATAGGAGTTCTCCAAAACTCATTTTCGTAATTTCAAGGTGAAGAAAAGAAGTGAATTACTATAGAATGTATTACACTTTTTTTATACAATTTGCACAACGTTTCCAACCTCCATGGTTCATTCTAAAGTAAAAAGAATTTTCAGGACTGGTTGATTTTATACCCGCACTGGGTCAGGTGATAAGACAATAAAGGTGAAAACATGGGGGATACATAAGGGATAAATGGGGTGAAATATAAGAACATAAGAATAGAGGTAACTGCAGAAGGCCTATTGGCCCATACGAGGCAGCTCCTATCTACATATAAAGATTAATCAAGTGTAATTGGCCTGTTATGTTGAACAGTGTCTTCTGTGTTGGCATCGTTATGTTCTGGTCTTGTCCTTACTCTCATGGTGGGTAGAGTAAATAGTTTCATGATTTGGGTGTTCATGGTAGGTTGTTCTATTCTTATGTGAATTGCTTCAAGAATTTGTAATCTTCTTGCATCTTGGTTTTTGTCTATTATACAGGTATTTTTGTTCAACATTTCTCTTGTTAGGGTGATGTCATGGGCTTGTCTCATGTGATTCCTGGGGTCACCAGATTGAAGTTGGCATGTCAAACGCCTCGTCAGCTTGGTCGACGTCATACCTATGTACTTAGATTGAAGGTTACATCCTTCGTGGGGGCAAGTGTACATGTATACAACGCTTGACTGCTGTAGAAGGTTCTCCATCGGCTTCAGGCTGTTTTTGATAAGGAGTTTGGAAGTCTTCTTGGTTTGTAGAATATTATCAGGTTTATGTTTTGGTTAGGAGTAGTGCTTTTTACTCCTTTACGGATTATATCTTTCATTATTCTTTCCTCTTTTATATGTTCACTGTGCATGGTTGATTTGTAATATAATTTTATTGGATGTACTGTGGTTTCTGTTCTAGGTTCAAGATTATACCAACGGTCCAAGTGTCTTATAGCAACGTTTATTTCCGCGTTGCTATATCCGTTGTTCACCAATACCTGAGTTACTCTTTCAAACTCTCTACTAACGTTGCTCCATTCAGAGCAGTGGGTAAGCGCTCGATGAATATAGGCATTGAGAACACTGGCTTTGTATCTTTGGGGGCACTCACTTCTACCGTTCAGGAATAATCCTATGTTGGTAGGCTTAGTATATACGTTGGTGCTTAAAGTGGTTCCTGTTTTTGTTGTATATATATAATATATATATATATATATATATATATATATATATATATATATATATATATATATATATATATATATATATATATATATATGTACCACCTCTGGTGCAAGTGTAGGGACCCATAGTCTCGGAGAAGAAAATAAGGAGTACTCAGAGAAGACCTTGTGGATCCTCACTGAACACTTTGATATTTTCTTCTCCTACCACCCCTATTCTTTTGGTATGTGTGTATATTTATCTAACTTTATTTGCAAATGTCATTACACAAAAAAAAGTTACAACATTGGTTACATGCAGAGTACAAGGCTGCTTGTCACAAGTTGTAGAGCTCCTCAAGCTCCTCAGATGGCGGGCAGGAACCATGGATGCAGTGAAGATTTCCTCTCTGGATTGCCACACTAAGGCGCTGAAAGAGAAAACTGGCAGCTCTAGGGTCTCTAGTTGTTTCGATTAGCTTATACCCCAACTGCTTCAAAAAGCTAGTAGCACTTTTACCCCAGGCACCAAGTGTCTCTGAGGCAATAGGCACAAAATTGTAGTGGTGCTCAAGGTCTCTGTATTTACGTGACTTGGCCGCTTCCCGGTGATTGGCAGCTCCTCCTGCTTGTGCAGTACTGAAGTCAACATAGGTGTTGGCTAAAGTTGAAATGCAAGTGTAGTCCCACACCAACTGTCTACCATTCTTCTTGGGGGTTCACTGTGTTTCCATCTGGGCGACCGACAGGCTCATCAGAGTTGCGGAACATTAGGTAATTGGGCTCTCTCTCTGCTGGACAACCGGCTGTGCTAAGGCTTCTCTTAATAATGTCGTTAACCTCGCCGTGTCTTGGATGCCATCCTCCTGTCCTTTGGCAGAGAAGGCCATGCCGTGCATACCTGTCGGCCTCTGCCTCGCCACAAATACACCTGTATTCAGTGTGGATTGGGGCAGCGAGGCAGAGAGCCACGGCAATTCAGAAGGCCTGCAATGTGAGACGGGTGCCAGTTGCTGACATTGGGGTTGCTAATAGGAAATCGCCTGCATGGGAAGCTGCTACAGCTCTAAATCGGGCAGTGTCATGTGGTGTTGTAGCAGCTTCTAGCAAAATCGCAGCTTCGTGGTCGGCAATGGGGCGATCCTAGCTGGATTGCTTATGGGCTTCAGAAAGTGGAGGTTGGGGTGCTGTTTCTGCGAGAGAGACCAATTTGGTTGTGCAGTCTGTGAAGCTGGGTTCATGTACCCCTGCCTGTTGAACTAGGTGCTCAGGTAGGATTTCCTTCACCAAGTTGTCAGACGCCACTGAAGAGGACAGGAACGCTGGTACCGCAATTTGTGTTGCTGTGCGCACGCCAAGGCCCCCGAGTCTGACAGGAAAAGAGGCCTGTTTCCACTGTGAGTCGCTGAGGGAATGATTGAGGGCTTTTTTTAGTGTTGATTTCAGCAAGCTGTCGTACTCTTCTTATTTAATATTATTGAAAGATGGCGAACATCTTTGAAAGTAGGTCAGCCTTGGCGGATTTCAAGTCCATGTCAACTGAGACCCTCTGCTCTATGGTACCCGTGTAGAAGTTCGCAAACAGGACACCTAGGGGAGAACCCATGGCGACCCCATCTACTTGCTTATACATGTGTCCATCTGGGCTCAAAAAGGGTGACTCTTTAGTGTAGGTTTGGAGTAACTTTCTCAGGATGCTTTCTGGTATGTCAAGAGGAGTACAAGCCGGATCACGATATACTCTGTCTATTATCATCCTGATTGTTTTGTTGGTTGCATTGCATTGATTGCATTGGTTGCATTGATTTGTTGATTGCACGTTGGTGAACAGCGACTCCACATCCAAAGAGGCTCTTATCCCTGTGGCCCGTGCTCCTCCGCAGTAAGTCAACGAATTCCTTTGGAGACTTCAGGCTAAAGGAACAAGGCACATAAGGCGTCAGCAAGCAGTTAAGTCACTTAGCCAGTTTGTATGTGGGTGTGGGTATCTGGCTGATGATTGGCCGAAGTGAGTTTCCAGGCTTGTGGGTCTTGACATTCCCATACGCATAACCAGGTTTGTATTCTCAGATAACCTTTGGCAAGTGGAGTCCGGATTTCTTTGGGTTCACAGTTTCAATCAATTTGTTTACCTTCGTTTTCAATTCGGCTGTAGTGTCCTTAGTTACCCTTTGGAATTTAGTTTAGTAGGAGAATATGAGCTTCATTTTTGCCAGATATTCGTCTTTTTTAAGATTAACGTATATTGGTGACTTATCACCTCTCCTAACGAAAATCTCCTTATTCTCACGAAGGCTCTTAGCTGCCACTTTGAGTTCGGGGGACAGTATGGTGCTTCTATAGTTACCTCGAATATTTCCTCCTTCTGCAATAAGTTCCGCTTGCAAGGTGTCTTTAGTGGTAACCTTCTTTTGCGTCTCGAGGTCGAATATGTTGTCCGATCCTATTCGATGATATATTCGTGGCTTTACAAGAATGTAAGAACTCTTGAATATATATATAGAAAAAATATATTTTTTTATATTCCAAGAATGCGACTTTTCCCAAAGAAAATTTTTTCTGCAAATTAAGTGTCCACAACTATGGACACTTAATTTGCAGAAAGTTTTAGCAGAAGACTGACCATCTCTCAACCAGTTTAATTAAAAGATAAACTAAGAACAGCCTAATTGACCCTAACTTAACCAACCTTACTTGCTAAATGTCAACTTATGTTTTGTTGTTATTGTGAACATTAAATACTGAACCTGTGCTGTTACTGATAAATTTGTCCATGTACAAATTTAATACAGAGTTGTATACCATCTGTTTGTTCTCTTCCTCTCTTTATAATAATTGCTTACTGAGAAAATTACTTACTTTTATTGTTACAAAATTATCATTTATCATTTTATCGCAGTTATCATTTAAAAATGATATGACTTTTGTAATCCTCATCTTCAATTTATTAATGTGTCTGACCACATTTAGTTTTAAGAGTTATGCCATTAAGTGTGTTTGTTGTTCCCCCATTTTGTTATCCTTGTATTGCTTGAAGCTCTCTGTGTATTAGTGCCTGTGGTCGATGTACACACACACACGAGATATGGGAGATGATAGCTGGCTAAATTATTGTTATACATTGTCTTCCTCAGTCATAATTCGCCTGAATGTTGCTGTCCCACTCTTAATAACTTTATGTTATTGTCAAGAGTTTTAAAGTGCGGAATAATTGGCTTCTACATTATGGTCCATGGTCGTCACCCAGTGTTGGGGCCACAATATGGTCCATGGTCGTCACAGTGTTGGGGCCACACTATGGTCCATGGTCGTCACACAGTGTTGGGGGGACACTATGGTCCATGGTCGTCACCCAGTGTTGGGGTCCACACTATGGTCCATGGTCGTCACACAGTGTTGGGGCCACAATATGGTCCATGGTCGTCACAGTGTTGGGGCCACACTATGGTCCATGGTCGTCACACAGTGTTGGGGGCCACACTATGGTCCATGGTCGTCACACAGTGTTGGGGCCACACTATGGTCCATGGTCGTCACCCAGTGTTGGGGGCCACACTATGGTCCATGGTCGTCACACAGTGTTGGGGGCCACACTATGGTCCATGGTCATCACAGTGTTTGGGCCACACTATGGTCCATGGTCGCCACACAGTGTTGGGGGCCACACTATGGTCCATGGTCGTCACAGTGTTGGGGCCACACTATGGTCCATGGTCGTCACACAGTGTTGGGGGCCACACTATGGTCCATGGTCGTCACCCAGTGTTGGGGCCACACTATGGTCTATGGTCGTCACACAGTGTTGGGGCCACACTATGGTCCATGGTCGTCACAGTGTTGGGGCCACACTATGGTCCATGGTCGTCACACAGTGTTGGGGGCCACACTATGGTCCATGGTCGTCACCCAGTGTTGGGGCCACACTATGGTCCATGGTCGTCACACAGTGTTGGGGCCACACTATGGTCCATGGTCGTCACAGTGTTGGGGCCACACTATGGTCCATGGTCGTCACACAGTGTTGGGGCCACACTATGGTCCATGGTCGTCACACAGTGTTGGGGCCACACTATGGTCCATGGTCGTCACAGTGTTGGGGCCACACTATGGTCCATGGTCGTCACACAGTGTTGGGGCCACACTATGGTCCATGGTCGTCACACAGTGTTGGGGCCACACTTACATTGGTAAATGTTACAGGGAGGATTGCTTGGGGTTCCTTCGTTTCTGGTTAAATAAGGTTAAGTTTGGGTTTACCTATATATGTAATTGTATGGCATAGGTCTAGCCATACAACTGTATGGCTAGACCTATGTTAGACTGTTAGACTGTTAGACTGTTATAGCTTAGCTAGGAAAGACTTTCTGGTATGTTTAGCTGATGTTGGTAAAGGTTTTGCAACACTTCCGGTAAGCTAATATTAAAGAATTTGTCGGCTCGTTGCCCATAGCTCAAGACTCGAGATTATCTAATTTACACTGAAGAGGTGTACATGGCAGTACATGGAATGTTGGTGAGGGTTGCTTGGCTTCTTTCATTTCTGATTAGGTTAGTTTTGGCTAGGTTTGGTTATGTTAGTTTAGGAGGTTAAGTTAGGTAAGGTTAGTTAAGGTTAGTTTAGGTAGGGTGCTTAGGTTCGTTCATTTCTCTTTAGGTAAAGTAGGTCAGGTTAGGTTTTTTCTTGGGTTTTTATGTTTCTGATTATGTTAGGTGAGGCGGGCTGCTTTGGTTCGGTTAGGTGAAGTATGGTAGGTTAGGTTAGGGTAGGTTAGGTGGCCTGCTTTGGTTGGAGCATTTCTGGTTAGGTGAGGTAAGGTTAGGTTACGAGGGTTGCTTGGGTTTGCTTGTTTCTGGATAGGTTAAAACAGGTTAGGTTAGGTAGACTGCTTGAGTTTGTATGATTCTGGTTTGGTTTGGTTAGGTTAGGTGGGCTGCTTGGGTTCATACATTTCTGCTTAGGTTAGGTTAATGTTGCTAAAGCTAGTTGGCTTTCTTGGGCTCACTTCTCGATAGTTAAGTTAGTTTAGGTGGATGGTTTGGGTTTGTTGTGGTTAGGTTAACATTTTGTATGGTATGGCAATGTTGAGAACATGATGATCAACTTCCCGGAAGTGTGACACACAAGCAGAGTTCTCACACTTAACTTTCCACGGTGTGTTGAATCTTATTTTCTTATGAACACTTTTATATGAAATTGGTCAAGAAAGAGAGTGCGGGATACAAAACTACTGAGTGCTTGGGAGCGTGCATAATAATTAAACAAAGAAGTGAGTGAAGTAGTTGTTCTCTCGATTTCGTACAGTGTTAAAGTCCATGTCCTAACTTAACCAGAAGCACACAAACCCAACCAACCCACCTAACTTAACATAGAAAATTATAGCACTTGGAAGGGATCACGATAAGGATTTGGGAGGTTTGGAATGTTTGTGTGTTTATTTGATGTGTTTTGTGACGGTGTTCCCATCCTTCTAATTCTCCCACGCCTGCTGTAAGAGTCATGTCCACTATTCTCGAGCGTTCTCTACATTGCAGGCAACAATTGAACATATGTGGGAGAGAACAGTATTCTCGAAGAGCCGAGAAATTCGCGAAAATAGAACATTTTGGCCTGTGGGATAGGTCCTTTAGGGAGCCAATATGGCGCGGGCAAGTCTGTTCTCCCGCCAAAACTGTGTGACGTCAGTGGCGCCAGATTGGTCACCGTCAGCGACGTGGCACTGGGAGCCAATGAAAACCAACTTTGGGAGAAGTGACGTCACCTAGGCATGGGGAGTCCAGCCGTGGTGACGCCTCGGCGAGATCAGTCTTTCACGACACGTCCGAGAGGTAGGACGCGCGATCGGTCGTCCTGTCAGAGTGACGGATTTACAGAACTCCGGTGGATTTAAGCGTCTCCAGTTGTTGGCACGCACTCTGTGAGGTCTTCCTGCAACCCAGAAGTGGCTCAGATAAGGAATTGACAGAATATTGAGCAACAAGTGCTCAGAGGACAGGTGTGTTGCAAGAAGTGGGCCGGGCATCGACGTGTGTCGTCGTTAGCAGGTCACCAGTGTAAGAGACAGCTTAGTGGCCGGGCCACCCACCGTGAGTGAACCGGGTTGACAGCCTTGTCAACCAGGTTGAACGTGTGATCGACGATCCTGTCAAGTTTGACAGTAACCCCACCTTCGTGGAACCCTACGAGTCAACAGTTGGATGCAAGCACGTCGAGAAGTCTTCCCAAATACCTATCGATATATCTAGACGACGAGGGAATTGACAGTGTTGTGAGCTTCAAGTGCTCTGAAGTCGGGTGCTGTGCGTGTGAAGCTTAAGCAGCATCGTCTGGTACGGCTGGTAACTTCACCGTGACTTCGTAGTGGTGAGAGGCAGTTCCTCTGGGAGTACAGTGACAAGAACTAATTGGGAAACGTGCGACGACCGCCGAGACGTAGGCTGGCTGCCGTAGTTGGGAGGAAAGTTGACGGCCAGGAGACCGATTTCAACCCTGCGACGTACTGTAGAGGAAGAAGCACGGACCTGCTGTGTACAGAAGCGGCGAGACGCGACATCCTAAGGCGTGGGGGCTTGTGTTTCTGGATGAACGAGGCGAGAGCCTGGACCAGGAGCTACAACCCAACTGTCATCCTAGGATAGGTGAAGTAGGTGTTTACAGTTCCCTCCCATTTCCCCTTTAGTTAGCTATATATATTTCTTGTCAGGATATTTTATATGTCGTGAGCAAGTCTCACTTGAGTTTAAGTCACAGAGAGCACAGTATGTGGTGAGGCTACCCAGAGCGCTCACAGTATCAGTTTACATATATATCTATGTGTGGGTGTGTGCAAGCACCAAGATTCAACAGAGAATTCACTGTGACTATTATTATTAATCTCCTGTGAGTATTATTATTATTATATATATTGGTAGTAAACCAAATATTGGTGTGTTGATCTATATAATCTATTGATATAAATGCCTGTGGATTGATCTATATAATCTATTGATATAAATGCCTGTGGGTTGATCTCTATAATCTATTGATATAAGTGCCCGTGTGTTGATCTCTATAATCTATCGATATAAATGCCTGTGTGTTAATCTCTATGATCTATTGATATATATATGCCTGAAGTTTGAGTACTGATTTATATATGACATGATTGTGTGCTGAATAATATCATATACGTGAAGTGATTGCCAGTGATATCTCTTTAGAGGAAGTATAAATATAAAGAAAAGTTCAGTGATCAAGTGAGTGCATTCACAGTAAATATTATTAAGAATAGAGTAATCTTTTGGTACGGTGAAAAGTCACTGTGAGAGTATTGTGGATAAGATGTTGATCGTGAGGCCAGTGAAATCATAAGTAAACCATGTAAACGTTGAATAGTGTTTTGGAAAAAGTTAAATAAACGGGGATCGTGACAATTAGAAAACAAGTACTAGTCTGTTCCCACGATCGCGAGGGTCCCGGTCAGCTGAGTCTGACAGGTGACGCGTGGCGCGGCCGATGTTGCCATATCGGTGCGCTCTAGAATATTATGCTATGAATGGAGCAATTGTCATATATTAATCCTGATACATTGATGCATATATATATTACTCATTGTCTTTTAAGTAAAATACCAAAACTCTTTGGTGTTTGATATCATCCCCTCCATTTATCTTGTGACCGTGTAACGAAGTAAAGCTGAGTGACCTGCCTGATATCATATTATTGGAATTTGCTCTTGCCACAATTACACCTAACCACTGCAGTGTTACTGGACATCTAAAAAAACCAGTTGGCGACCTTGAAGGCTGTGTAAGAGTTCGGTGTCGGGAGGGCCACAGATTGAGGGAACGATCTGTGCTCCCACTCATCTTACAATTTAAAGGCCGGTTGTGAGACCGACTGGGGGTACTCTCCGAGGCCAGCAGTGGAGCCTAGAGAATTGAGGGAAGACCCGCCGAACGACGGTGAGTAAGGGTTATTGTTGGAGCAACCACCTGGAGAGGATATCCAGTCTACTGTTGCTTTAACCCTTCTCTAACGAGAACACCGTGAAACCCCGACAGTTTGTATGTGCGTATAGTATGTGCGTTTGTCTGGAATGTCTGTGTGTGTTTGGTGTCTTTGTCTTTGTTTGCATTTGTTTCTTTTTAGCATATTTGTGTGTGTGGTTATGTGTGTGTGTGTGTGTTTGTGGTTATGTGTGTGTGTGTTTGGTATGTTTGTGTGTGTGTGTATGTTTGTTGTGTTGTATTTGTGTGTTTGTATGTGTGGTGTGTATTTGGTGTGTGTGTGTGTACTCACCTAATTGTACTCACCTAATTGTGCTTGCGTGGGTTGAGCTTTGGCTCTTTGGTCCCGCCTCTCAACTGTCAATCAACTGGTGTACAGATTCCTGAGCCTACTGGGCTCTATCATATCTACATTAGAAACTGTGTATGGAGTCAGCCTCCACCACATCACTGCCTAATGCATTCCATTTACTAACTACTCTGACACTGAAAAAGTTCTTTCTAATGTCTCTGTGGCTCATTTGGGTACTCAGCTTCCACCTGTGTCCCCTTGTTCGCGTCCCTCCAGTGTTGAATAGTTCATCCTTGTTTACCCGGTCGATTCCCCTGAGGATTTTGTAGGTTGTGATCATGTCCCCCCTTACTCTTCTATCTTCCAGTGTCGTAAGTTGCATTTCCCGCAGCCTTTCCTCATAACTCATGCCTCTTAGTTCTGGGACTAGTCTAGTAGCATACCTTTGGACTTTTTTCCAGCTTCGTCTTGTGCTTGACAAGGTACGGGCTCCATGCTGGGGCCGCGTACTCCAGGATTGGCCTTACATATGTGGTGTACAAGATTCTGAATGATTCCTTACACAGGTTCCTGAACGCCGTTCTGATGTTAGCCAGCCTCGCATATGCCGCAGACGTTATTCTCTTTATGTGGGCTTCAGGAGACAGGTTTGGTGTGATATCAACTCCTAGATCTTTCTCTCTGTCTGTTTCATTAAGTACTTCATCACCTATTCTGTATCCTGTGTCTGGCCTCCTGTTTCCACTGCCTATTTCATTACTTTGCATTTACTTGGGTTAACTTCAACAGCCATTTGTTGGACCATCACTCAGTCAATCTAGGTCATTTTGTAGCCTCCTACTATCATCCTCTGTTTCAGTCCTCCTCATA
>WNGS01001298.1:15397-25729 GCA_020271785.1 Procambarus virginalis | reverse complement strand
GGGCCACACTATGGTCCATGGTCGTCACAGTGTTGGGGGCACACTATGGTCCATGGTCGTCACACAGTGTTGGGGCCACACTATGGTCCATGGTCGTCACACAGTGTTGGGGCCACACTATGGTCCATGGTCGTCACAGTGTTGGGGCCACACTATGGTCCATGGTCGTCACACAGTGTTGGGGCCACACTATGGTCCATGGTCGTCACCAGTGTTGGGGCCACACTATGGTCCATGGTCGTCACAGTGTTGGGGGCCACACTATGGTCCATGGTCGTCACCCAGTGTTGGGGCCACACTATGGTCCATGGTCGTCACAGTGTTGGGGCCACACTATGGTCCATGGTCGTCACCCAGTGTTGGGGGCCACACTATGGTCCATGGTCGTCACCAGTGTTGGGGCCACACTATGGTCCATGGTCGTCACAGTGTGGGGGCCACACTATGGTCCATGGTCGTCACACAGTGTTGGGGGCACACTATGGTCCATGGTCGTCACCAGTGTTGGGGGCCACACTATGGTCCATGGTCGTCACCCAGTGTTGGGGGCCACACTATGGTCCATGGTCGTCACACAGTGTTGGGGCCACACTATGGTCCATGGTCGTCACACAGTGTTGGGGCCACACTATGGTCCATGGTCGTCACCAGTGTTGGGGGCCACACTATGGTCCATGGTCGTCACACAGTGTTGGGGCCACACTATGGTCCATGGTCGTCACAGTGTTGGGGCCACACTATGGTCCATGGTCGTCACACAGTGTTGGGGGCCACACTATGGTCCATGGTCGTCACAGTGTTGGGGCCACACTATGGTCCATGGTCGTCACACAGTGTTGGGGGCCACACTATGGTCCATGGTCGTCACACAGTGTGGGGGCCACACTATGGTCCATGGTCGTCACACAGTGTTGGGCCACACTATGGTCCATGGTCGTCACAGTGTTGGGGCCACACTATGGTCCATGGTCGTCACCAGTGTTGGGGCCACACTATGGTCCATGGTCGTCACCCAGTGTTGGGGGCCACACTATGGTCCATGGTCGTCACCCAGTGTTGGGGGCCACACTATGGTCCATGGTCGTCACCCAGTGTTGGGGCCACACTATGGTCCATGGTCGTCACAGTGTTGGGGCCACACTATGGTCCATGGTCGTCACACAGTGTTGGGGGCCACACTATGGTCCATGGTCGTCACACAGTGTTGGGGGCCACACTATGGTCCATGGTCGTCACACAGTGTTGGGGCCACACTATGGTCCATGGTGGTCACACAGTGTTGGGGCCACACTATGGTCCATGGTCGTCACACAGTGTTGGGGCCACACTATGGTCCATGGTCGTCACCAGTGTTGGGGGCCACACTATGGTCCATGGTCGTCACACAGTGTTGGGCCACACTATGGTCCATGGTCGTCACAGTGTTGGGGCCACACTATGGTCCATGGTCGTCACACAGTGTTGGGGCCACACTATGGTCCATGGTCGTCACACAGTGTTGGGGGCCACACTATGGTCCATGGTCGTCACAGTGTTGGGGCCACACTATGGTCCATGGTCGTCACACAGTGTTGGGGCCACACTATGGTCCATGGTCGTCACACAGTGTTGGGGCCACACTATGGTCCATGGTCGTCACACAGTGTTGGGGCCACACTATGGTCCATGGTCGTCACAGTGTGGGGGCCACACTATGGTCCATGGTCGTCACAGTGTTGGGGCCACACTATGGTCCATGGTCGTCACACAGTGTTGGGGCCACACTATGGTCCATGGTCGTCACACAGTGTTGGGGGCACACTATGGTCCATGGTCGTCACAGTGTTGGGGCCACACTATGGTCCATGGTCGTCACACAGTGTTGGGGCCACACTATGGTCCATGGTCGTCACACAGTGTTGGGGCCACACTATGGTCCATGGTCGTCACACAGTGTTGGGGCCACACTATGGTCCATGGTCGTCACACAGTGTTGGGGCCACACTATGGTCCATGGTCGTCACAGTGTTGGGGGCCACACTATGGTCCATGGTCGTCACACAGTGTTGGGGCCACACTATGGTCCATGGTCGTCACACAGTGTTGGGGCCACACTATGGTCCATGGTCGTCACACAGTGTTGGGGGCCACACTATGGTCCATGGTCGTCACACAGTGATGGGGGCCACACTATGGTCCATGGTCGTCACAGTGTTGGGGGCCACACTCTGGCCCATGGTCGTCACAGTGTTGGGGCCACACTATTGTCCATGGTCGTCACCCAGTGTTGGGGGCCACACTATGGCCCATGTTCGTCACACAGTGTTGGGGGCCACACTATGGTCCATGGTCGTCACAGTGTTGGGGGCCACACTATGGTCCATGGTCGTCACCCAGTGTTGGGGGCCACACTATGGTCCATGGTCGTCACCCAGTGTTGGGGGCCACACTATGGTCCATGGTCGTCACCCAGTGTTGGGGCCACACTATGGTCCATGGTCGTCACATTGTTGGGGGCCACACTATGGTCCATGGTCGTCACACAGTGTTGGGGCCACACTATGGTCCATGGTCGTCACACAGTGTTTGGGGCCACACTATGGTCCATGGTCGTCACCCAGTGTTGGGGCCACACTATGGTCCATGGTCGTCACATTGTTGGGGGCCACACTATGGTCCATGGTCGTCACACAGTGTTGGGGCCACACTATGGTCCATGGTCGTCACAGTGTTGGGGCCACACTATGGTCCATGGTCGTCACACAGTGTTGGGGGCCACACTATGGTCCATGGTCGTCACAGTGTTGGGGCCACACTATGGTCCATGGTCGTCACACAGTGTTGGGGCCACACTATGGTCCATGGTCGTCACACAGTGTTGGGGGCCACACTATGGTCCATGGTCGTCACAGTGTTGGGGCCACACTATGGTCCATGGTCGTCACAGTGTTGGGGCCACACTATGGTCCATGGTCGTCACAGTGTTGGGGCCACACTATGGTCCATGGTCGTCACACAGTGTTGGGGGCCACACTATGGTCCATGGTCGTCACAGTGTTGGGGCCACACTATGGTCCATGGTCGTCACAGTGTTGGGGCCACACTATGGTCCATGGTCGTCACAGTGTTGGGGCCACACTATGGTCCATGGTCGTCACAGTGTTGGGGCCACACTATGGTCCATGGTCGTCACAGTGTTGGGGCCACACTATGGTCCATGGTCGTCACAGTGTTGGGGCCACACTATGGTCCATGGTCGTCACAGTGTTGGGGCCACACTATGGTCCATGGTCGTCACAGTGTTGGGGCCACACTATGGTCCATGGTCGTCACAGTGTTGGGGCCACACTATGGTCCATGGTCGTCACCCAGTGTTGGGGCCACACTTACATTGGTAAGTGTTACAGGGAGGATTGCTTGGGGTTCCTTCGTTTCTGGTTAAATTAGGTTAAGTTTGGGTTTACCTATATATGTAATTTTATGGCATAGGTCTAGCCATACAGTTGTATGGCTAGACCTATGTTAGACTGTTAGACTGTTATAGCTTAGCTAGGAAAGACTTTCTAGTATGTTTAGCTGATGTTGGTAAAGGTTTTGCAATACTTCCGGTAAGCTAATATTAAAGGATTTGTCGGCTCGTTGCCCATAGCTCAAGACTCGAGATTATCTAATTTACACTGAAGAGGTGTACATGGCGGTACATGGAATGTTGGTGAGGGTTGCTTGGCTTCTTTCATTTCTGATTAGGTTAATTTTGGCTAGGTTAGTTTAGGTTGGTTATGTTAGTTTAGGAGGTTAAGTTAGGTAAAGTTAGTTAAGGTTAGTTTAGGTAGGGTGCTTAGGTTCGTTCATTTCTGTTTAGGTAAAGTAGGTCAGGTTAGGTTTTTTCTTGGGTTTTTATGTTTCTGATTATGTTAGGTGAGGCGGGCTGCTTTGGTTCGGTTAGGTGAAGTATGGTAGGTTAGGTTAGGGTTACCTGATCAACCAGGCTGTGACTCATACGTCAGGCTGCGAGCAGCCGCGTCCAACAGCCTGGTTGATCAGTCCAGCAACCAGGAGGCCTGGTCGATGACCGGGCCGCGGGGACGATAAGCCCCGGAAGCACCTCAAGGTATCCTCAAGGTAAGGGTAGGTTAGGTGGCCTGCTTTTATTGGAGCATTTCTGGTTAGGTGAGGTAAGGTTAGGTTACGAGGGTTGCTTGGGTTTGTATGTTTCTGGTTTGGTTTGGTTAGGTTAGGTGGGTTGCTTGGGTTCATACATTTCTGCTTAGGTTAGGTTAATGTTGCTAAAGCTAGTTGGCTTTCTTGGGCTCATTTCTGGTTAGTTAAGTTAGTTTAGGTGGATGGGTTGGGTTTGTTGTGGTTAGGTTAACATTTTGTATGGTGTGGCAATGTTGAGAACATGATGATCAACTTCCCGGAAGTGTGACACACAAGCAGAGTCCTCACACTTAACTTTCCACGGTGTGTTGAATCTTATTTTCTTGTGAACACTTTTATATGAAATTGATCAAGAAAGAGAGCGCGAGATACAAAACTATTGAGTTCTTGGGAGCGTGCATAATAATTAAACAAAGACGTGAGTGAAGTAGTTGTTCTCTCGATTTCGTACAGTGTTAAAGTCCATGTCCTAACTTAACCAGAAGCACACAAACCCAACCAACCCACCTAACTTAACATATAGCACTTGGAAGGGATCACGATAAGGATTTGGGATGTTTGGAATGTTTGTGTGTATATTGATGTTTTTGTATGTGCTTATAGTATGTGCGTTTGTCTGGAATGTCTGTGTGTGTTTGGTGTCTCTGTCTTTGTTTGTATTTGTTTCTATTTGGCATATTTGTGTGTTTGGTGTGTGTGTGTGTGTGTGTGTGTGTGTGTGTGTGTGTGTGTGTGTGTGTGTGTGTGTGTGTGTGTACTCACCTAGTTGTACTCACCTAGTTGTGCTTGCGGGGGTTGAGCTTTGGCTCTTTGGTCCGCCTCTCAACCGTCAATCAACAGGTGTACAGTTTCCTGAGCCTATTGGGCTCTATCATATCTACACTTGAAACTGTGTATGGAGTCAGCCTCCACCACATCGCTTCCTAATGCATTCCATTTGTCAACCACTCTGACACTAAAAAAGTTCTTTCTAATATCTCTGCGGCTCATTTGGGCACTCAGTTTCCACCTGTGTCCCCTAGTGCGTGTGCCCCTTGTGTTAAACAGCCTGTCTTTATCAACCCTGTCGATTCCCCTGAGAATCTTGAATGTGGTGATCATGTCCCCCCCTAACTCTTCTGTCTTCCAACGAAGTGAGGTTCAATTCCCGTAGTCTCTCCTCGTAGCTCATACCTCTCAGCTCGGGTACTAATCTGGTGGCAAACCTTTGAACCTTTTCCAGTTTAGTCTTATGCTTGACTAGATATGGACTCCATGCTGGGGCTGCATACTCCAGGATTGGCCTGATATATGTGGTATACAAAGTTCTGAATGATTCCGTACACAAGTTTCTGAATGCCGTTCTTATGTTGGCTAGCCTAGCATATGCCGCTGATGTTATCCTCTTGGCTGCGGGGGACAGGTCTGGCGTGATGCCAACCCCAAAGTATTTTTCTCTCTGACTCATGAAGAATTTCATCTCCCAGATGATGCCTAGTATCTGGCCTCCTGTTCCCTACGCCTATCTTCGTTACATTTGCTTCGGTTAAACTCTAATAACCATTTGTTCGGCCATTCCTGCAGCTTGTTCAGGTCTTCTTGAAGCCTTAAGCAGTCCTCCACTGTCTTAATCCTTCTCATATCATATTTGGCGTCGCTCAGCAAACATTGAGAGGAATGAGTCTATACCCTCTGGGAGATCAATTTACGTATATACAGAACAGGAAGGTCCGAGTAACCGAAGCACCTTATGGGACTCCACTGGTGACCTTCACGCACATCCTGAGGTCTCACCTCCCTCACGGTAACTCTCTGTTCCTATTGCTTGAGGTACTCCTTTATTTACTGGAGCATATACCATTTCCTGTCTGATTCTCCAATTTATGTACTTTGTACTTTGTAATTTATGTACCAGCCTCTTATGCGGTACTGTGTATCAAAGGCTGTCTGACAATTCCCAGTTCTGCTGGTGGGTAAAGCTATTCCCTGGGTGAGAAGGATCTTGTGGAGGTGGTTTGGCAGTGTCTCAGAGGATTTTAGGGTGGGGAGGGGTGGGGGTTCAATGGAAGGGGGGACAGTTAGGATGTGGGGTAAGGAGATATGGGGGACATGGAGGATACGGGGGCAAGAAAATGCAGTCTGCCCAGCCTTCTCTTTCTGGCTAATCTTGTCACCTGATCGTAGAAATTTCTATTAAGCCAGTCAGGGCAAGGATTTAACCTCCCTGAATCCATGTTGGCGATTTGTCACGAGTGCCCTTCTCTCCAGATTGGATACCAGGTTTTTTTTCCTCACGATCTTCGCCATCACCTTGCATGGTATACAGAGTCAATGACACTGGCCTGTAGGTCAGTGCCTCTTGTCATGTCGCCCGTTTTGTATATTGGGACAACAATAGCTGTCTTCCATATCTGGGTAGGATCTCCGGTCTCTAGTGACCTACTATACACTATGAAGAGTGGCAAGCAAAGTGCCTCTGCACACTCTTTCAGTACCCGTCGTGAGATCCTCTCTTTCCTCAAAACATAATATTCCGGTAAACCATGTGGGACCACCGCATTTGTTCTGGTTTTCGGTTGAGCTTTGTTTCTGTGAGTGCTGTTATGTGTGGGTTTTCCTCTAGCACCCTTCTCCAAGCTCATTTGCTTTGTTTGTAATTCCATCGTTGTTAGTGTACATTGCCCTGAGGCTCACATTTCTTTTGTCCCTTCTCAAATAGCCTCCTTGATGAGTGTGTATTGTGCTGGTGTGGGAGGCTTTTCCATGGGTGTGAGGATTTGGAGGTGGATAACAGGGGTCTCAGAGGATACTGGGGTGAGGGGCCGGGGGTCAAGTGAAGGGTGGGACAGAGAGGGTATGGAGTGCAGGGGGAGGTGAGAACCGAAAGGAAAAAGGGGGAAGGGGAGGGACATTGTTGGGGGTAGGGGAGGGGCAGCAGGGTGGGAATGGGGTTGTGGGGGAGGGAGAGTGGTTTATCATTTGAGTGGGGGGCAGAGAGGGTTTGGGTAGGGGGTTTTCCTATGCAGAGAGGGTAGTAGTAGTGGTACCGGTGTGTGGTTGCCCTCCACTCTGGTGTTACTGGGTTCCCCCTCACCCTTGGGGATGTGTGTTGGGAGCTGTGAGTTCCTGGTTTTCCTTTCTCCTCCGCCCTGCCTTCTTCCTTGCTGCTGCTGCCATGGCTCTCTCCTACCTTGTCATGTCCCTCTGGAGGAATACTTTTTTTTTAATTTCTCCCACCTGTTGCAGGTGGCTTTTCCTTGTTCGAATCATCTCCTTTGTGTTCTCGTTTGCAAACACTATCTTTAAAACACAGTCTCGGGATGTTTTTGTTGTACCAGCCTAACCTGAAAAACCTTCTCAACGCTATGCTCAGCCCCTTCCATCCCTAGTGCCTTCAGCATTTCATTTACTGCTGCGTTGTCCTTATCATTCCACTCTGTCTTGTTGGAGCCTTCCTGCTCTTTAGTTCCCACAGCTACCACTGATCGTTTTCTTTCCAACAGCTGACTAGTAGGTCTTGCTGTTTCCTGTGAGTTGGGCTGCTTTCATGCCCACCTCCATCGTCGTGGACATTACTTCAGAGTTATTTTATTTAGCATTTCTTCTGCAAATGTTGCCTTTTAAAGTGGTCATTCTCCCTTTCCAGTATACTATTTACACCTTCCCCCTGGATGATTTTCTGAGTCTCAGCATGCACACTGTTCTCTTTGAGGGTTCTAATCTCCTCTTTTTGCTGCTGTCAGCTCTCTTTTCAAGTTGCTTATTTCATTCTTCATTTTTTGCATCATCCCTGCATCTCATTCTTGATATCCTCCAATAGCTGGGCGAACATTTCCTTCATTTCGTCACCTTGACTTTTCCCTGTTCACCTGTTTCCTATGGCCACCATTCTTACCCCCGGTGATTGTTTGCTGTGATTGGATTTGTCTGGTGGAGGGCAAGCTGGGTGTGAGGAGCGAAGAGAGGAGAGAGAGAGAGAGAGAGAGGAGAGAGGAGAGAGAGAGAGAGAGAAGAGAGAGAGAGAGGAGAGAGAGAGAGAGAGAAGAGAGAGAGAGAGGGGTGAGAGAGAGGGGTGAGAGAGAGGGGTGGGAGAGCAGGGGGTGTTAGTGGTGTGAGAGAGAGGGGTGAAAGTGGTGTGGAGAGTGAGGGGTGAAAAAAAGAGGGGAGAGGAAAATGGAGAATAGTGGGTGTGAAGAGCGAAAAACACACCCTGACTTTGTGTGTTTGCGTGTGTACTCGCCTATTTGTGCTTGCGGGGGTTGAGCTTTGGCTCTTTGGGTCAGTGTGTGTGTGAGTTGTGTGTGGTGTGTGTGTGTGTGTGGTGTGTGTGTGTGTGGTGTGTGTGTGTGTGGTGTGTGTGTGTGTGTGTGTGTGTGTGTGTGTGTGTGTGTGTGTGTGTGTGTGTGGTACTCACCTAACTTGTGCTTGCTGGGGTTGAGATCCTGGCCTCTTTGTTCTCGCCTCTCAGCCATCAATCAACAGGTGGTTGTGTGTGTGTGTGTGTATTCACCTAGTTGTATTTACCTAGTTGTTCTTGCAGGGGTTGAGCTCTGCTCTTTCGGCCCGCACTCAACTGTCAATTAATCAACTGTAACTAACTAACTAACAAATTCCCCGCCTCCCCCACACACACACACACACTTTGGAGAAATTTAACCTCACCAGTGCATGAAGTCAAAAGGTGTCTGCTGGAGCTGAATATGACAAAGGCTGTTGAGCCTGACAGAATCTCACCATGGATACTAAAAAAAGTTCTGCACTTTTTTTAGTATCCATGGTGAGATACCATTCCAAGTGTGCCACTCTCTAAAAAAAAGAAAAGCAGAGGTGCAACTGGTACTCTGAGAGAGAACTCTATCAACATCAGGGGCCCGAGACTGTTCAATACGCTCCCGCTACACATAAGGTGCGTAAACTGGCAAAACCCTCACAGTGTTCAAGAGAGACTTGGATAAGCACCTCCAAAGGATACCTGATCAACCAGGCTGTGATTCATACGTCAGAGCGTAGCAGCCGCGTCGCAACAGCCTGGTTGATCAGTCAGCAACCAGGAGGCCTGGTCGATGACCGGGCCGCGGGGATCTAAGCCCCGGAAGCACCTCAAGGTATCCTAAGGTATCAAGGTATCCTCTATGGTGTATAACAGGTCATTGGAAAACAGGAGACCTACCGGAAAGTTGGAAGACAGCCAAAGTAGTCCTAATATACAAGAACTGGCTACAGGCCAGTTTCCTTAACTTGTATACCATGCAATGTGATGGAGAAGATCGTGAGAAAAGGCTCGTAGAGGCAATATGGAGGGAAATAACTTTGTAACGCACCACCAACATGGATTCAGAGATGGTAAATCGTGCCTCACAGGTTTAATAGAATTCTATGACCAGGCAACAAAAATTAGGCAGGAAAGAGAAGGGGGGGCCGACTGCATTTTCCTGGACTGCCAGAAAGCCTTTGACACAGTATCCAATAAAAGGCTGTTAAAAAGTTGGAGCAACAGGCAGGAGTAAAAGGTAAGTGTCTCCAGTGGATAAAGGAGTACTTAATCAACAGGAAACAGAGAGTAACTGTGAGAGGGGAGACATCGGAGGGGCGAGATGTCACCATCGGATTCCCATAGGCGCAGTACTACTTGGACACATCCTGTTTCTAATATATGTAAACGATCTTCCGGAGGGTATAAACTCGTTCCTCTCAATGTTTGCTGATGATGCAAAAATTTAGAGAAGAATCAAGACGGATAGAGATAGACAGAGACTACAGGATGACCTGGACAAATTGGAGAAATGGTCTAGAAAATGGCTGTTAAAGTCAACTCAGAAAAGTGTAAAGTAATGAAAATTAGGGAAAGGCACAGGAAGCTGAACACAAGGTACCAACTGGGAGGTGAACTCCTGCAAGAGTCAAATAGAGAGAAAGATCTGGGGGTTGATATCCAACTGAACTTGTCCCCAGAGGCCACATCAAAAGCGATATCATCAGCGGCATATGCTAGACTGGTCAACATAAGAACTGCCTTTAGAAACTTGTGTAAGGAATCGATCAGTACCCTGTATACCCACTTATGTCAGACCAATCCTGGAATATGCAGCTCCAGCCTAGAGTCCATACCTAGTTAACACAAAACAGAGTTAGAGAAGATTCAGCGGTATGAGACCAGGCTCGTCCCGGAACCGTGAGGTATGAGCTCCGAAGAAAGGCTAAAGGAGCTGAACC
>WNGS01001297.1:111121-122071 GCA_020271785.1 Procambarus virginalis | reverse complement strand
GGCGGAGTATGAGTATTTATTACTCGTATGGTCGCTTTAGTAAAATTTTGCCATATGTGTTTAACAACTTCTTCTGCTATGTGAATCTAAGTTGAAATCTTAATGGGTTTGTAACTGTGCAGTGTGTTGTATAATGTTCCAGTGGTCTGTTGTGTGTGTAACTGTGCACTGTGTTAGATAATGTTCCAGTGGTATGTTGTGGCTGTCACTGTGCACTGTGTTAGATAATGTTCCAGTGGTCTGTTGTGGCTGTAACTGTGCACGGTGTTAGATAATGTTCCAGTGGTCTGTTGTGGCTGTAACTGTGCACTGTGTTAGATAATGTTCCAGTGGTCTGTTGTGGCTGTAACTGTGCACTGTGTTAGATAATGTTCCAGTGGTCTGTTGTGGCTGTAACTGTGCACTGTGTTAGATAATGTTCCAGTGGTCTGTTGTGGCTGTAACTGTGCACTTTGTTAGATAATGTTCCAGTGGTCTGTTGTGGCTGTAACTGTGCACTGTGTTAGATAATGTTCCAGTGGTCTGTTGTGGCTGTAACTGTGCACTGTGTTAGATAATGTTCCAGTGGTCTGTTGTGGCTGTAACTGTGCACTGTGTTAGATAATGTTCCAGTGGTCTGTTGTGGCTGTAACTGTGCACTGTGTTAGATAATGTTCCAGTGGTCTGTTGTGGCTGTAACTGTGCACTGTGTTAGATAATGTTCCAGTGGTCTGTTGTGGCTGTAACTGTGCACTGTGTTAGATAATGTTCCAGTGGTCGGGCATTTCTCCACAGTGTTGACATTTCCTCTCATCTTCCAGAACCTGTAAGCCTATTTCCCATGCACATGGGTACCCAAGCCTGATGCGATGTAAGTGTACTTCCGTTGCTCTACTGCTCCCTTTTATCTAACTAAGTGGCTCGTAGTTGGTTGAATTCTTGTACCAACCCGCAGATCCTGATGTTGCAACTGCTGTGTTGTGGTCACTGTACATCTTTTGCATTGCTCTGTTTCTAATTACTTTCTTAATCTGTGATAGACTCTGTGGTATGTAAATGTCTACATTTCTTCTCTTAGTTGAGTACAATTAGGTGAGTACTGGCACGACATCCCACTAGGCTACAGGTCATCTCTAATATCTTCATAATCACTGAGAAATGACAAACGTCGCGTCCTCGACAGCTTCCTCACCAGCTGTACACTGTAGTCTTCACCCAAACACTATACCCAGAACCGTATTCTCTTATCTTCCCAGGACACAGTGACATACGTTCATTCCTGACGACTGTGGCAGCTCAAGTGAGGCGTTACGATGTCCACCAGTGTCACGTCACGTCACAAAATGTCGACATCTTATTCCCTCTAACTTTCATAAGACGCTCATCTTCTTGTATTCTTTTAATTCACTAACTGACGTTAACTTAATATATTTCCTTCCTCTGGCATGCTAATCTCTGGTCAGGTGGGCAGAATAACTCTCACTTGGTAGATCCACTTCACCAGGCTATCTGCATGGGGTCTTAACAGTACCCTATGTGTGTGTGTGTCCCCTATGTGTGTGTACCCTGTGTGTGTGTACCATGTGTGTGTGTCCCCTGTGTGTGTGTACCCTGTGTGTGTGTCCCCTGTGTGTATGTATCCTGTGCGTGTGTCCCCTATGTGTGTGTAACCTGTGTGTGTGTCCCTTATGTGTGTGTAACCTGTGTGTGTGTCCCTTATGTGTATGTATCCTGTGTGTGTGTCCCCTATGTGTGTGTAACCTGTGTGTGTCCCTTATGTGTATGCATCCTGTGTGTGTGTCCCCTATGTGTGTGTATCCTGTGTGTGTGTCCCCTATGTGTGTGTACCCTGTGTGTGTGTGCCCTATGTGTATCTACCCTGTGTGTTAACCCTGCGTGTGTGTACCCTGAGTGTTGCTATCGGTCAACACACCAGACAACTAAGATCAGCATTACTCGGTCTCTTAATCAGGACTGATGCACGTGTGGGATCCCCACCATCCCACTCCTCGTACTGTATTCATGTTAATGGGACCCAGCCCACACGCGACCTTCTTCACGGCCAGTTGTCTGTGTTCACGGGTCGCTGTCTGTGTGTTCTCTAGGTTCACGGGTCGCTGTCTGTGTGTTCTCTGTGTTCACGGGTCGCTGTCTGTGTGTTCTCTATGTTCACGGGTCGCTGTCTGTGTGTTCTCTGTGTTCACGGGTCGCTGTCTGTGTGTTCTCTGTGTTCACGGGTCGCTGTCTGTGTGTTCTCTATGTTCACGGGTCGCTGTCTGTGTGTTCTCTGTGTTCACGGGTCGCTGTCTGTGTGTTCTCTGTGTTCACGGGTCGCTGTCTGTGTGTTCTCTGTGTTCACGGGTCGCTGTCTGTGTGTTCTCTATGTTCACGGGTCGCTGTCTGTGTGTTCTCTGTGTTCACGGGTCGCTGTCTGTGTGTTCTCTGTGTTCACGGGTCGCTGTCTGTGTGTTCTCTGTGTTCACGGGTCGCTGTCTGTGTGTTCTCTATGTTCACGGGTCGCTGTCTGTGTGTTCTCTGTGTTCACGGGTCGCTGTCTGTGTGTTCTCTGTGTTCACGGGTCGCTGTCTGTGTGTTCTCTGTGTTCACGGGTCGCTGTCTGTGTGTTCTCTATGTTCACGGGTCGCTGTCTGTGTGTTCTCTGTGTTCACGGGTCGCTGTCTGTGTGTTCTCTGTGTTCACGGGTCGCTGTCTGTGTGTTCTCTGTGTTCACGGGTCGCTGTCTGTGTGTTCTCTATGTTCACGGGTAGCTGTCTGTGTGTTCTCTGTGTTCACGGGTCGCTGTCTGTGTGTTCTCTGTGTTCACGGGTCGCTGTCTATGTGTTCTCTATGTTCACGGGTCGCTGTCTGTGTGTTCTCTGTGTTCACGGGTCGCTGTCTATGTGTTCTCTATGTTCACGGGTCGCTGTCTGTGTGTTCTCTGTGTTCACCGTCGCTGTCTGTGTGTTCTCTATGTTCACGGGTCGCTGTCTGTGTGTTCTCTATGTTCACGGGTCGCTGTCTGTGTGTTCTCTGTATTCACCGTCGCTGTCTGTGTGTTCTCTGTGTTTACCGTCGCGGTCTGTGTGTTCTCTATGTTCACGGGTCGCTGTCTGTGTGTTCTCTATGTTCACGGGTCGCTGTCTGTGTGTTCTCTGTGTTCACCGTCGCTGTCTGTGTGTTCTCTATGTTCACGGGTCGCTGTCTGTGTGTTCTCTGTGTTCACCATCGCTGTCTGTGTGTTCTCTATGTTCACGGGTCGCTGTCTGTGTGTTCTCTATGTTCACGGGTCGCTGTCTGTGTGTTCTCTATGTTCACGGGTCGCTGTCTGTGTGTTCTCTGTGTTCACGGGTCGCTGTCTGTGTGTTCTCTATGTTCACGGGTCGCTGTCTGTGTGTTCTCTCTGTTCACGGGTCGCTGTCTGTGTGTTCTCTGTGTTCACGGGTCGCTGTCTATGTGTTCTCTATGTTCACGGGTCGCTGTCTGTGTGTTCTCTGTGTTCACCGTCGCTGTCTGTGTGTTCTCTATGTTCACGGGTCGCTGTCTGTGTGTTCTCTGTGTTCACCGTCGCTGTCTGTGTGTTCTCTATGTTCACGGGTCGCTGTCTGTGTGTTCTCTATGTTCACGGGTCGCTGTCTGTGTGTTCTCTATGTTCACGGGTCGCTGTCTGTGTGTTCTCTGTGTTCACCGTCGCTGTCTGTGTGTTCTCTATGTTCACGGGTCGCTGTCTGTGTGTTCTCTATGTTCACGGGTCGCTGTCTGTGTGTTCTCTATGTTCACGGGTCGCTGTCTGTGTGTTCTCTATGTTCACGGGTCGCTGTCTGTGTGTTCTCTGTGTTCACCGTCGCTGTCTGTGTGTTCTCTATGTTCACGGGTCGCTGTCTGTGTGTTCTCTATGTTCACCGTCGCTGTCTGTGTGTTCTCTATGTTCACGGGTCGCTGTCTGTGTGTTCTCTGTGTTCACCGTCGCTGTCTGTGTGTTCTCTATGTTCACGGGTCGCTGTTTGTGTGTTCTCTATGTTCACGGGTCGCTGTCTGTGTGTTCTCTGTGGTCACGGGTCGCTGTCTGTGTGTTCTCTATGTTCACGGGTCGCTGTCTGTGTGTTCTCTATGTTCACGGGTCGCTGTCTGTGTGTTCTCTATGTTCACGGGTCGCTGTCTGTGTGTTCTCTGTGTTCACCGTCGCTGTCTGTGTGTTCTCTATGTTCACGGGTCCCTGTCTGTGTGTTCTCTGTGTTCACCGTCGCTGTCTGTGTGTTCTCTATGTTCACGGGTCGCTGTCTGTGTGTTCTCTGTGTTCACGGGTCGCTGTCTGTGTGTTCTCTGTGTTCACGGGTCGCTGTCTGTGTGTTCTCTATGTTCACGGGTCGCTGTCTGTGTGTTCTCTGTGTTCACGGGTCGCTGTCTGTGTGTTCTCTGTGTTCACGGGTCGCTGTCTGTGTGTTCTCTGTGTTCACGGGTCGCTGTCTGTGTGTTCTCTATGTTCACGGGTAGCTGTCTGTGTCTTCTCTGTGTTCACGGGTCGCTGTCTGTGTGTTCTCTGTGTTCACGGGTCGCTGTCTATGTGTTCTCTATGTTCACGGGTCGCTGTCTGTGTGTTCTCTGTGTTCACGGGTCGCTGTCTATGTGTTCTCTATGTTCACGGGTCGCTGTCTGTGTGTTCTCTGTGTTCACCGTCGCTGTCTGTGTGTTCTCTATGTTCACGGGTCGCTGTCTGTGTGTTCTCTATGTTCACGGGTCGCTGTCTGTGTGTTCTCTGTATTCACCGTCGCTGTCTGTGTGTTCTCTGTGTTTACCGTCGCGGTCTGTGTGTTCTCTATGTTCACGGGTCGCTGTCTGTGTGTTCTCTATGTTCACGGGTCGCTGTCTGTGTGTTCTCTGTGTTCACCGTCGCTGTCTGTGTGTTCTCTATGTTCACGGGTCGCTGTCTGTGTGTTCTCTGTGTTCACCATCGCTGTCTGTGTGTTCTCTATGTTCACGGGTCGCTGTCTGTGTGTTCTCTATGTTCACGGGTCGCTGTCTGTGTGTTCTCTATGTTCACGGGTCGCTGTCTGTGTGTTCTCTGTGTTCACGGGTCGCTGTCTGTGTGTTCTCTATGTTCACGGGTCGCTGTCTGTGTGTTCTCTCTGTTCACGGGTCGCTGTCTGTGTGTTCTCTGTGTTCACGGGTCGCTGTCTATGTGTTCTCTATGTTCACGGGTCGCTGTCTGTGTGTTCTCTGTGTTCACCGTCGCTGTCTGTGTGTTCTCTATGTTCACGGGTCGCTGTCTGTGTGTTCTCTGTGTTCACCGTCGCTGTCTGTGTGTTCTCTATGTTCACGGGTCGCTGTCTGTGTGTTCTCTATGTTCACGGGTCGCTGTCTGTGTGTTCTCTATGTTCACGGGTCGCTGTCTGTGTGTTCTCTGTGTTCACCGTCGCTGTCTGTGTGTTCTCTATGTTCACGGGTCGCTGTCTGTGTGTTCTCTATGTTCACGGGTCGCTGTCTGTGTGTTCTCTATGTTCACGGGTCGCTGTCTGTGTGTTCTCTATGTTCACGGGTCGCTGTCTGTGTGTTCTCTGTGTTCACCGTCGCTGTCTGTGTGTTCTCTATGTTCACGGGTCGCTGTCTGTGTGTTCTCTATGTTCTCCGTCGCTGTCTGTGTGTTCTCTATGTTCACGGGTCGCTGTCTGTGTGTTCTCTGTGTTCACCGTCGCTGTCTGTGTGTTCTCTATGTTCACGGGTCGCTGTTTGTGTGTTCTCTATGTTCACGGGTCGCTGTCTGTGTGTTCTCTGTGGTCACGGGTCGCTGTCTGTGTGTTCTCTATGTTCACGGTCGCTGTCTGTGTGTTCTCTATGTTCACGGGTCGCTGTCTGTGTGTTCTCTATGTTCACGGGTCGCTGTCTGTGTGTTCTCTGTGTTCACCGTCGCTGTCTGTGTGTTCTCTATGTTCACGGGTCCCTGTCTGTGTGTTCTCTGTGTTCACCGTCGCTGTCTGTGTTTTCTCTATGTTCACGGGTCGCTGTCTGTGTGTTCTCTGTGTTCACCTTCGCTGTCTGTGTGTTCTCTATGTTCACGGGTCGCTGTCTGTGTGTTCTCATATTCACGGGTCGCTGTCTGTGTGTTCTCTGTATTCACCGTCGCTGTCTGTGTGTTCTCTATGTTCACGGGTCGCTGTCTGTGTGTTCTCTGTGTTCACCGTCGCTGTCTGTGTTCTCTATGTTCACGGGTCGCTGTCTGTGTGTTCTCTCTGTGTTCACCGTCGCTGTCTGTGTGTTCTCTATGTTCACGGGTCGCTGTCTGTGTGTTCTCTGTGTTCACCGTCGCTGTCTGTGTGTTCTGTCATGTTCACGGGTCGCTGTCTGTGTGTTCTCTGTGTTCACCGTCGCTGTCTGTGTGTTTTCTATGTTCACGGGTCGCTGTCTGTGTTTCTCTATGTTCACGGGTCGCCGTCTGTGTGTTCTCTGTGTTCACCGTCGCTGTCTGTGTGTTCTCTGTGTTCACCGTCGCTGTCTGTGTGTTCTCTGTGTTCACCGTCGCTGTCTGTGTGTTCTCTATGTTCACCGTCGCTGTCTGTGTGTTCTCTATGTTCACGGGTAGCTGTCTGTGTGTTCTCTATGTTCACGGGTCGCTGTCTGTGTGTTCTCTGTGTTCACCGTCGCTGTCTGTGTGTTCTCTATGTTCACCGTCGCTGTCTGTGTGTTCTCTATGTTCAACGTCGCTGTCTGTGTGTTCTCTGTGTTCACCGTCGCTGTCTGTGTGTTCTCTATGTTCACCGTCGCTGTCTATGTGTCCTCTATGTTCACCGTCGCTGTCTGTGTGTTCTCTGTGTTCACCGTCGCTGTCTGTGTGTTCTCTATGTTCACCGTCGCTGTCTGTGTGTCCTCTATGTTCACCGTCGCTGTCTGTGTGTTCTCTGTGTTCACCGTCGCTGTCTGTGTGTCCTCTATGTTCACCGTCGCTGTCTGTGTGTTCTCTGTGTTCACCGTCGCTGTCTGTGTGTTCTCTATGTTCACCGTCGCTGTCTGTGTGTTCTCTGTGTTCACCGTCGCTGTCTGTGTGTTCTCTATGTTCACCGTCGCTGTCTGTGTGTTCTCTATGTTCACCTTCGCTGTCTGTGTTCTCTGTGTTCACGGGTCGCTGTCTGTGTGTTCTCTGTGTTCACGGGTCGTTTAAAGGGAGTTCTGCAATACACTATAGCTGTACCACTGTAGCTGTACCACTGTTGCTGTACCATTGTTGCTGTACCACTGTAGCTTTACCACTGTAGCTGTACCACTGTTGCTGTACCACTGTTGCTGTACCACTGTAGCTGTACCACTGTAGCTGTACCACTGTAGCTGTACCACTGTTGCTGTACTACTGTAGCTGTACCACTGTAGCTGTACCACTGTTGCTGTACCACTGTAGCTGTACCACTGTAGCTGTACCACTGTTGCTGTACCACTGTTGCTGTACCACTGTTGCTGTACCACTGTAGCTGTACCACTATAGCTGTACCACTGTAGCTATACCACTGTTGCTGTACCACTGTAGCTGTGCCACTGTAGCTGTACCACTGTAGCTGTACCACTGTAGCTGTACCACTGTTGCTGTACGACTGTAGCTGTACCACTGTAGCTGTACCACTGTAGCTGTACCACAGTTGCTGTACCACTGTAGCTGTACCACTATAGCTGTACCACTGTAGCTGTACCACTGTAGCTGTACCACTGTAGCTGTACCACTGTAGCTGTACCACTATAGCTGTACCACTGTAGCTGTACCACTGTTGCTGTACCACTGTAGCTGTGCCACTGTTGCTGTACCACTGTAGCTGTACCACTGTTGCTGTACCACTGTAGCTGTACCACTGTAGCTGTACCACTGTAGCTGTACCACTGTTGCTGTACCACTGTAGCTGTACCACTGCTGCTGTACCACTGTAGCTGTACCACTGTTGCTGTACCATGTTGCTGTACCACTGTAGCTGTACCACTGTTGCTGTACCACTATAGCTGTACCACTGTAGCTGTACCACTGTAGCTGTACCACTGTTGCTGTACCTCTGTTGCTGTACCACTGTTGCTGTACCACTGTTGCTGTACCACTGTAGCTGTACCACTGAAGCTGTACCACTGTTGCTGTACCACTGAAGCTGTACCACTGTAGCTGTACCACTGTAGCTGTACCACTGTTGCTGTACCACTGTTGCTGTACCACTGTAGCTGTACCACTGAAGATGTACCACTGTAGCTGTACCACTGTTGCTGTACCACTGTTGCTGTACCACTGTAGCTGTACCACTGTAGCTGTACCACTGTAGCTGTACCACTGAAGCTGTACCACTGTTGCTGTACCACTGTTGCTGTACCACTGTTGCTGTACCACTGTAGCTGTACCACTGTAGCTGTACCACTGAAGCTGTACCACTGTTGCTGTACCACTGTTGCTGTACCACTGTTGCTGTACCACTGAAGCTGTACCACTGTAGCTGTACCACTGTAGCTCTACCACTGTTGCTGTACCACTGTTGCTGTACCACTGTAGCTGTACCACTGAGCTGTACCACTGTAGCTGTACCATTGTTGCTGTACCACTGTTGCTGTACCACTGTAGCTGTACCACTGTAGCTGTACCACTGTAGCTGTACCACTGAAGCTGTACCACTGTTGCTGTACCACTGTTGCTGTACCACTGTTGATGTACCACTGTTGCTGTACCACTGTTGCTGTACCACTGTAGCTGTACCACTGTAGCTGTACCACTGTAGCTGTACCACTGTAGCTGTACCACTGTAGCTGTACCACTGTTGCTGTACCACTGTAGTTGTACCACTGTAGCTGTACCACTGTAGCTGTACCACTGTAGCTGTACCACTGTAGCTGTACCACTGTAGCTGTACCACTGTAGTTGTACCACTGTAGCTGTACCACTGTAGCTGTACCACTGTAGCTGTACCACTGTAGCTGTACCACTGTAGCTGTACCACTGTAGCTGTACCACTGTAGCTGTACCACTGTAGCTGTACCACTGTAGCTGTACCACTGTAGCTGTACCACTGTAGCTGTACCACTGTAGCTGTACCACTGTAGCTGTACCACTGTAGCTGTACCACTGTAGCTGTACCACTGTAGCTGTACCACTGTAGCTGTACCACTGTAGCTGTACCACTGTAGCTGTACCACTGTAGCTGTACCACTGTAGCTGTACCACTGTTGCTGTACCACTGTAGTTGTACCACTGTAGCTGTACCACTGTAGCTGTACCACTGTTGCTGTACCACTGTTGCTGTACCACTGTAGTTGTACCACTGTAGCTGTACCACTGTAGCTGTACCACTGTAGCTGTACCACTGTAGCTGTACCACTGTAGCTGTACCACTGTAGCTGTACCACTGTAGCTGTACCACTGTTGCTGTACCACTGTAGCTGTACCACTGTAGCTGTACCACTGTTGCTGTACCACTGTAGCTGTACCACTGTAGCTGTACCACTGTAGCTGTACCACTGTAGCTGTACCACTGTAGCTGTACCACTGTAGCTGTACCACTGTAGCTGTACCACTGTAGCTGTACCACTGTAGTTGTACCACTGTAGCTGTACCACTGTAGCTGTACCACTGTAGCTGTACCACTGTAGCTGTACCACTGTAGCTGTACCACTGTTGCTGTACCACTGTAGTTGTACCACTGTAGCTGTACCACTGTAGCTGTACCACTGTAGCTGTACCACTGTAGCTGTACCACTGTAGCTGTACCACTGTAGCTGTACCACTGTTGCTGTACCACTGTAGCTGTACCACTGTAGCTGTACCACTGTAGCTGTACCACTGTAGCTGTACCACTGTTGCTGTACCACTGTTGCTGTACCACTGTAGCTGTACCACTGTAGCTGTACCACTGTTGCTGTACCACTGTAGCTGTACCACTGTTGCTGTACCACTGTTGCTGTACACTGTTGCTGTACCACTGTAGCTGTACCACTGTTGCTGTACCACTGTAGCTGTACCACTGTAGCTGTACCACTGTTGCTGTACCACTGTAGCTGTACCACTGTAGCTGTACCACTGTTGCTGTACCACTGTTGCTGTACCACTGTTGCTGTACCACTGTAGCTGTACCACTGTTGCTGTACCACTGTAGCTGTACCACTGTAGCTGTACCACTGTAGCTGTACCACTGTAGCTGTACCACTGTAGCTGTACCACTGTAGCTGTACCACTGTAGCTGTACCACTGTAGCTGTACCACTGTAGCTGTACCACTGTAGCTGTACCACTGTAGCTGTACCACTGTTGCTGTACCACTGTTGCTGTACCACTGTAGTTGTACCACTGTAGCTGTACCACTGTTGCTGTACCACTGTAGCTGTACCACTGTAGCTGTACCACTGTAGCTGTACCACTGTTGCTGTACCACTGTTGCTGTACCACTGTTGCTGTACCACTGTTGCTGTACCACTGTTGCTGTACCACTGTTGCTGTACCACTGTAGCTGTACCACTGTAGCTGTACCACTGTAGCTGTACCACTGTAGCTGTACCACTGTAGCTGTACCACTGTTGCTGTACCACTGTGCTGTACCACTGTTGCTGTACCACTGTTGCTGTACCACTGAAGCTGTACCACTGTAGCTGTACCACTGTAGCTGTACCACTGTTGCTGTACCACTGTAGCTGTACCACTGTAGCTGTACCACTGTTGCTGTACCACTGTATTGTACCACTGTAGCTGTACCACTGTTGCTGTACCACTGTAGTTGTACCACTGTAGCTGTACCACTGTTGCTGTACCACTGTATGTACCACTGTAGCTGTACCACTGTTGCTGTACCACTGTAGCTGTACCACGTAGCTGTACCACTGTAGCTGTACCACTGTAGCTGTACCACTGTAGCTGTACCACTGTAGCTGTACCACTGTAGCTGTACCACTGTAGCTGTACCACTGTTGCTGTACCACTGTAGCTGTACCCTGTTGCTGTACCACTGTAGCTGTACCACTGTAGCTGTACCACTGT
>WNGS01001297.1:86983-105719 GCA_020271785.1 Procambarus virginalis | reverse complement strand
ACTAACTTGTACTCCAGAGTGTACAGCGGGGGTGTGGATGTCCCGTCCGGAGAAGCTTTTGAGCAGCGATCAGACTAGGTAGTGCCTACATAAGGGTTTCTACTAGACTCAACAGCGAGTGTTAACATAAAAAGACAGACACACATCGGTTACTAACTAGATTGGGTAACGTCACAGGAGTACAGACACAGTAGCATAAGTCACACGTGGCGCGTAAACTCACAAAATATGAAAATAACTAATAGTACTGCCAATGTGTACTACCTGGCTTCTCCAATGGTGTTAACTGGTTCTCCATGGTTAGTAAACTAGTACTCCAAGGGTGTACTGACTGGTACTCCAATTGTGTTCTAACTAGTACTCCAAGGGTGAACAAACGAGTACTCCAAGGGTGTACTAAACAGTACTCCAAGGGTATAGTAACTGGTACTCCAAGGGTGTAATAACCAGTACTCCAAGGGTGTACTAACTGGTACTCCAAGCGTGTACAAACTGGTACTCCAGAGTGTAGCAAGTAGTACTCCAAGGGTGTATTAACTAGTATTCCAAAGGGTGCAATAACTGGTACTCCAAGGGTGATCTAACTGGTACTCCAAGAGTATACTAACTGGTACTCCAAGAATATCCTAACCAGAACTCCAAGGGTGTACTAACCAGAACTCCAAGGGTGTACTAACTTGTTCTCCAAGGGTGTACTAACTGATACTCCAAGTGTGTACTAACTGGTACTCCAAGGGTGTACTAAACAGTACTCCAAGGGTATAGTAACTGGTACTCCAAGGGTGAACTAACCAGTACTCCAAGAGTGTACTAACATGTTCTCCAAGAGTGTACTAACTGATACTCCAAGAGTGTACTAACCAGTACTCCAAGGGTGTACTAACTGGTTCTCCAACAGTGAACTAACTGGTACTCCAAGGGAGTACTAACTGGTACTCCAAGAGGGTACTAACGGTATCTCCAAGGGAGGTTCTAAACTAGTACTCCAAGGCGTGTTCTACTAGTACTCCAGGGGTGTATTAATTGATACTTCAAGGTTTACTAACCCGTACCTAATGGGTGTACTAACTAGTACTCCAAGGATGTACTAACTGGAACGCAAGGGTGTACAAAAAACTAGTACTCCAAGGTGTACTAACCAGAACTCCAAGGGTGTACTAACTACTACTCCAAGGGTGTACTAACTGGTACTCAAAGGTGTACTAACTAGTACTCCAAGGGTGTACTAATTGGTAATCTATGGGGAGTAATAACTTGTACTCCAAGGGTGTACTAACTGATACCCCAAGGGTGTACTAACAGGTACTCCAAGAGTGTACTAACCAGAACTCCAAGAGTTTACTAACTGGTTCTCCAAGAGTGTACCAAGTAGTACTGTAAAGGATGTATTAACTAATATGGCAAGGGTGTAATAACTGGTACTCCAAGGGTGTAATAACCAGTACTCCAAGGGTGTAGTAACTAGTACTCCAAGGGTGTTCTAAACTGGCACTCAAAGGGTGTGCTAACTGGTACTCCAAGGGTAAACTAACTTGTACTCCAAGAGTGTACTAACTTGTACTCCAAGGGTGTACTAATTTGTACTCCAAGGGTGTACTAAGAAGGACTCCAAAGGTGTACTAACCAGTACTTCAAGGATGTACATGAACTGGTACTCCTAGGGGGTGTACTTAACTTGCACTCCAAGGTGTGTACTACTGGTACTTCAGGGTGTATTAAGTAGTACTCCAAAGGTGTATTAATCAGAACTCCAAGGGTTTGTACTAACTTGCACTTCAAGGTTTTACTAACTGGTACTCCAAGAATATCCTAACCAGAACTCCAAGGGTGTACTAACCAGAACACAAAGTGTGTACTAACCAGTACTCAAAGGTTGTACTAACTAGTACTCCAAATTAGTACTAACCAGTACTTCAATGGTGTACTAACTGGTACTCCAAATGTGAACTAACTAGTACTCCAAGGGAGTACTAACTGGTACTCGAAGGGTGAACTAACTGGTACTCCAAGGGTGTACTAACTGGAATTCCAAGGGTGTACTAACCAGAACACAAAGTGTGTACTAACCAGTACTCAAAGGTTGTACTAACTAGTACTCCAAGGGTGTAATAACTTGTACTCCAAGGGTGTACTAAACAGTACTCCAAGGGTGGTACTAAATGGTACTCCAAAGGTGTACTAAATGGTACCTCAAGGGTGTAACTAACCAGAACTCCAAGAGGGTGTGGACGTAACCAGTACCCCAGGGTCACACTAAACTGGTACTCCAAGGGTGTAGAAACTGGTAATCCAAGAGTGTACTAACTGGAACTCCAAGGGTGTACAAACCAGTACTCCAAGGGTGTACTAAACAGTACTCCAAGGGTATAGTAACTGGTACTCCAAGGGTGAACTAACCAGTACTCCAAGAGTGTACTAACCAGAACTCCAAGGGTGTACTAACTGATACTCCAAGAGTGTACTAACCAGAACTCCAAGGGTGTACTAACTGTTACTCAAAGGGTTTACTAACTGGTACTCCAAGGGTGTACTAACTGGTACTCCAAGGGTGTACTGACTGGTACTCCAAGGGTGTAGTAACTGGTACTCGAAGAGTGTACTAACTGGTATCCAAGGGTGTACTAACTGATACTCCAAGGGTGTACCAACTGGTACTCCAAGGGTGTAGTAACTGGTACTCCAAGGGTGTACTAACTGGTACTCCAAGGGTGAACTAACCAGTACTCCAAGAGTGTACTAACATGTTCTCCAAGAGTGTACTAACTGATACTCCAAGAGTGTACTAACATGTTCTCCAAGAGTGTACTAACTGATACTCCAAGAGTGTACTAACCAGTACTCCAAGTGTGTACTAACTGGTACAACAAGTGTGTACTAATCAGTACTCCAAGGGTGTACTAAACAGTACTCCAAGGGTATAGTAACTGGTACTCCAAGGGTGAACTAACCAGTACTCCAAGAGTGTACTAACATGTTCTCCAAGAGTGTACTAACTGATACTCCAAGAGTGTACTAACATGTTCTCCAAGAGTGTACTAACTGATACTCCAAGAGTGTACTAACCAGTACTCCAATGGTGTACTAACTAGTACTCCAAGGGTGTAATAACTTGTACTCCAAGGGTGTACTAACTAGTACTCTAAGGGTGTACTAACCAGTACTCCAAAGGGTGTACTAACTGGTACAACAAGTGTGTACTAATCAGTACTCCAAGGGTGTACTAAACAGTACTCCAAGGGTATAGTAACTGGTACTCCAAGGGTGTACTAACTGGTACTCCAAAGTTGTACTAACTAGTACTCCAAAGATGTACTAACTGGTACTCCAAGGGTTTTCTAACTAGTACTCCAAGATTGTACTAACCAGTACTCCAAGGGCTGTACTAACTGGTTACTACCAAGTGTGCTACTAACCAGTAATCAAAGGGTTTACTAACTGATTACTCCAAGAGTGTACTCAACTGGTACTGCCAAATGTGAACTACTAGTACTCCAAGGGTGTATTAACTAGTACTCCAAGGGTGTACTAACTAGTACTCAAAGGTTTTACTAACTAGTACTCCAAGGGTGTACTAACCAGTACTCCAAGAGTGTACTAACTAGTACTCCAATGGTGTACTAACTGGTACTCCAAGGGTGTAATAACTTGTACTCCAAGGTTTTTACTAACTAGTACTCCAAGGGTGTACTAACAAGAACTCCAAGGGGGGTACTAACTAGTACTCCAAGGGTGTACTAACTAGTACTCCAAGGTTGAACTAACTTGCACCCCAAGGTTGTACTAACAGGTACTCCAAGGGTGTACTACCAGAACTCCAAGTGTGTACTAACCAGTACTCCAAGGGTGGTACTAACTGGTACTCAAAGGGTTTACTAACTGGTACTCCAAGGGTGTACTAACCGTATTCCATGGGTCTACTAACTGGTACTCCAAGGGTGTAGTAACTGGTACTCCAAGAGTGTACTAACTGGTACTCCAAGGGTGTACTAACTGATACTCCAAGGGTGTACCAACTGGTAGTCCAAGGGTGTAGAAACTGGTACTCCAAGAGTGTACTAACTGGTACTCCAAGGGTGTACTAACTAGTACTCCAAGGGTGTATTAACTAGTACTCCAAGGGTGTACTAACTAGTACTCAAAGGTTTTACTAACTAGTACACCAAGGGTGTACTAACCAGTACTCCAAGGGTGTACTAACTGGTACTCCAAGGGTGTACTAACCAGTACCCCAAGGTTGTACTGACTTGTACTCCAAGGTTGTACTAACTGGCACTCTAGGGGTGTACTAACTAGTACTCCAAAGGAGTACTAACCAGTACTTCAATGGTGTACTAACTGGTACTTCAAGGGTGCACTAACTGGTACTCAAAGGGTGTACTAACTAGTACTCCAAGGGTGTACTAACCAGTACTCCAAGGATGAACTAACTTGCACCCCAAGGTTGTACTAACAGGTACTCCAAGAGTGTACTAACTAGTACTCAAGGGTTTTACTAACTAGTACTCCAAGGGTGTACTAACCAGTACTCCAAGGGTGTACTAACTGGTACTCCAAGGGTGAACTAACTAGTACTCCAAGGGTGTAATAACTTGTACTCCAAGGTTTTACTAACTAGTACTCCAAGGGTGTACTAACCAGTACTCCAAGGGGGTATTAACTAGTACTCCAAGGGTGTACTAACTAGTACTCCAAGGTTGAACTAACTTGCACCCCAAGGTTGTACTAACAGGTACTCCAAGGGTGTACTAACCAGAACTCCAAGTGTGTACTAACCAGTACTCCAAGGGTGTACTAACTGGTACTCCAAGGGGGTACTAACCAGAACTCCAAGTGTGTACTAACCAGTACTCCAAGGGTGTACTAACTGGTACTCCAAGGGTGTAGTAACTGGTACTCCAAGGTGTACTAACTAGTATTCCAAGGGTGTACTAACTAGTACTCCAAGGGTGTACTAACTAGTACTCCAAGGTTTTACTAACTAGTACTCCAAGGGTGTACTAACCAGTACTCCAAGGGTGTACTAACTGGTACTCCAAGGGTATACTAACCAGTACTCCAAGGTTGAACTAACTTGCACTCCAAGGGTGTACTAACTGGTACTCCAATGGTGTACTAACCAGTACTCCAAGGGTGTACTAACCAGTACTCCAAGGTTGTACTAACTTGTACTCCAAGGTTGTACTAACTGGTACTCCAGGGGTTTACTAACTAGTACTCTAAGGGTGTACTAAATAGTACTTCAAGAGTGTTCTAAGTGGTACTTCAAAGGTGCACTAACTGGCACTCCAAGGGTGTACTAACTAGTACTCCAAGTGTGTATTAACGTGTACTCCAAGTGTGTACTAACCAGTACTCCAAGGGAGTACTAACTGGTACTCCAAGGGTGTACTAACCAGAACTCCAAGAGTGTACTAACTGTTACGCCAACGGTGTACTAACTGGTAGTCTAAGGGTGTACTAACTAGTACTCCAAGGTGTACTAACTAATACTCCAAGGGTGTACTAACTGATTCTCCAAGGGTGTATTAACTGGTACTCCAAGGGTGTACTAACTAGTACTCCAAAGGGTGCACTAACTGGTCCTCCAAGGGTGAACTAACAAGTACACCAAGGGTGTACTAACTAGTACTCCAAGGGGGTACTAACTGGTAATCCAAGGGAGTAATAACTTGTACTCGAAGGGTGTACTAATTGTTACTCCAAAGTGGGCAATAACTGGTACTCCAAGCGTGTACAAACTGGTACTCCAAGAGTGTACCAAGTAGTACTCCAAGGGTGTATTGACTAGTATTCCAATGGGTGCAATAACTGGTACTCCAAGGGTGTACAACTGGTACTCCAAGGGTGCAGTAACTAGTACTCAAGTGGTGTACTAACTGGCACTCAAAGGGTGTACTAACTGGTACTCCAAGGACGTACTAACCAGTTCTCCAAGGTTGTACTAACTGGTACTCCAAGGGTGTACTAACCAGTACTCCCAGTTCGTACTAACTGGTACTCCAAGGGTGTACTAAGTAGTACTCCAAAGGTGTACTAACCAGTACTCCAAGGTTGTACTAATTTGCACTCTAAGGTTTAACTAACTTGTACTCCAAGGGTGTACTAACCAGTACTCCAAAGGTGTACTAACCAGTACTTCAAGGATGTACTAACTGGCACTTCGAGGGTGCACTAATTGGTACTCCAAGGTTGTACTAACTAGTACTCCAAGGGTGTGCTAACTAGACTCCAAAGGTGTACTATCTGGTACTCCAAAGGTGTACTAACCAGAACTCCAAGTGTGTACTAAACCAGTACTGCAAGAGTGTACTAACTGGTACTCCATGGATGTAGAAACTGGTACTCCAAGAGTGTACTAACTGGAACTCCAAGGGTGTACTAACTGATACTCTAAGGGTGTACTAACTAGTACTCCAAGAGTGTACTAACTGGTACTTCAAGGATGTACTAACTGGTTCTCCAAGGGTGTACTAACTGATACCCCAAGGGTGTACTAACCAGTAATCCAAGGGTGTACTAACTGATACTCTTAGGTTGTACTAACCAGTACTCCAAGGGTGTACTAACCAGTACTCCAAGGGTGCACTAACTGGTACTCCAAGAGTGTACTAACTAGTACTCCCAGAGTGCTACTAAGGGTTCTCCAAGTGTACTAACTAGTTCTCCAAGGGTGTACTAACTGGTACTCCAAGGTTGTGCTAATTAGTACTCCAAGGGTGTACTACTCAGTACTCCAAGGGTGTACTAATTTGTGCTCCAAGGTTGTACTAGTTGGTCCTCCAAGGTTGATCTAACTAGTACTGCAAGGGTGTACTAACTAGTACTCCAAGGTGTACTAACCAGTACTCCAAGGGGTTACTAACTGGTACTCCAAGTGTGTAATAACCAGTACTCCAAGGGTGTACTCACTGGTACTCCAAATGTGTAATAACTAGTAACCCAAGGGTGTACTAACTGGTTCTCCAAGGGTGTACTAACTGGTTCTCCAAGGGTGTACTAACCAGAACTTCAAGGGTGTATTAACTTGTACTCAAAGGGTGTACTAACGGGTACTCCATGGGTGTACTAACTTGTACTCCAAGGGTGTACCAACTGGTACTCAAANCCAGTTCTCCAATCAACGTCTGCTACGCTGAGCACTGTATCTGCAGAACTTCAGCCTTACCATCTATTTCATCAAGGGCTCGGACAACGTCGTCGCCGACGCACTTTGAGGAGTCCATGAGGTGGGCTCATACACTCCCACTATTCTACACTCTGCTGCAGTCGAATAGGCAATAGGAGCAGGATACAGGGGAGAGCTGTCATCTGTAAAATCTCTACGAAGAGATTCGGCCTACTCCATTATCGCCTATTCTATTCATTCACGTCTATTTAATCAAGAACTAAAGCCACGAACAACAATAGCAACTAGTACTTCCAGACGTCTAGACAGTATACCAGTCTCCTCCCTTCACCACGGCCCGTCACCCCACCTCACACCTGGGTCGCTGGGAGACCACGCCCTCCGAAACAAGCAGTTTAACAGCTGGTTAATAGTTAAAGAAGCCATCAGCGCCATCTGCCCGGCCAATATTCTGTATAAATAGGGCTACCAAGCTCTCCAAGATTCAAATTACTCCTGGGTGCTCTTGCTGAGTAGACCTGTTAACACATCTCGGCGTGGTAACGGATTTAGTCAGACTAGCTCACAGTACTCCACACCATATTTTATTTTGCACCTTAACGTAACGTAAATTTGATTGTTCATCTTGCTTGTTTTTGCACAATTTGTATTAAAGCCAAGCCTGGATATTTTTTGTAATTTGTTTAAATTCATATTTTTATCAAAGTAAAATATGTTTAAATGTTTTTTCCCTCTGCTTTATCCTACAGTTTATTTCACTGTGAAGACATTTTTGCAGTTTATCTTTTTTTTATTTTGTAACTGGCATTATAGAGGCTGCACGACCACCAACGTTTCCCGTCACAGTAGCCTTAACCTCTAGGGACGCCTAGGGACCAGGTACGCCTGGGGACCTGTGTGTCAATAGCTTTATCCTCTAGGGACGCCTAGGGATTATTGTGTCAGTAGCCTTAACATCTAGGGACGCCTATGGACCAGTGTGCCAGTAGCCTTAACCTCTAGGGACGCCTAGGGACCAGTGTGCCAGTAGCCTTAACCTCTAGGGACGCCTAGGGACCTGTGTGTCAGAAGCTATAACCTCTAGGGATCTGTGTGTCAGAAGCCTTAACCTCTAGGGACGCCTAGGGACCAGTGTGTCAGAAGCCTTAACCTCTTGGGACGCCTAGGGGACCAGTGTGCCAGTAGCCTTAACCTCTAGGGACGCCTAGGGACCTGTGTGTTAGAAGCCTTAACCTCTAGGGACGCCTAGGGACCAGTGTGTCAGAAGCCTTAGCCTCTAGGGTCGCTTAGGGACCAGTGTGTCAGTAGCCTTAACCTCTAGGGACGCCTAAGGACCAGTGTGTCAGAAGCCTTAACCTCTAGGGACGCCTAAGGACCAGTGTGTCAGAAGCCTTAACCTCTAGGGACGCCTAGGGACCAGTGTGCCAGTAGCCTTAACCTCTAGGGACGCCTAGGGACTTGTGTGTCAGAAGCCGTAACCTCTAGGGACGCCTAGGGACCAGTGTGTCAGAAGCCTTAACCTCTAGGGTCGCTTAGGGACTAGTGTGTCAGTAGCCTTAACCTCTAGGGACGCCTAGGGACCAGTGTATCAGAAGTCTTAACCTCTAGGGACGCCTAGGGACCAGTGTGTCAGAAGCCTTAACCTCTAGGGACGCCTAGGGACCAGTGTGTTAGTAGACTTAACCTCTTGGGACGCCTAGGGACCTGTGTGTCAGAAGCCTTAACCTCTAGGGACGCCTAGGGACCTGTGTGTCAGAAGCCTTAACCTCTAGGGACGCCTAGGGACCAGTGTGTCAGAAGCCTTAACCTCTTGGGACGCCTAGGGACCTGTGTGTCAGAAGCCTTAACCTCTAGGGACGCCTAGGGACCAGTGTGTTAGTAGCCTTAACCTCTAGGGACTCCTAGAGACTATTGTGCAGGTACAACATCATTTGGTACAGTTACCGCTGGTACAACTTCAGTGGGTACAGTTACCGCTGGTACAACATCAGTGGGTACAGTTACCGCTGGTACAACTTCAGTGGGTACAGTTACCGCTGGTACAACTTCAGTGGGTACAGTTACCGCAGGTACAACTTCAGTGGGTACAGTTACCGCTGGTACAACTTCAGTGGGTACAGTTACCGCTGGTACAACTTCAGTGGGTACAGCTACAGCTGGTACAACTTCAGTGGGTACAGTTACCGCTGGTACAACTTCAGTGGGTACAGTTACCGCAGGTACAACTTCAGTGGGTACAGTTACCGCTGGTACAACTTCAGTGGGTACAGTTACCGCAGGTACAACTTCAGTGGGTACAGTTACCGCAGGTACAACTTCAGTGGGTACAGTTACCGCTGGTACAACTTCAGTGGGTACAGTTACCGCTGGTACAACTTCAGTGGGTACAGTTACCGCTGGTACAACTTCAGTGGGTACAGTTACCGCTGGTACAACTTCAGTGGGTACAGCTACCGCTGGTACAACTTCAGTGGGTACAGTTACCGCTGGTACAACTTCAGTGGGTACAGTTACCGCTGGTACAACTTCAGTGGATATTTAAGCAATGGATACAGCTGCAGTGGTTACTGTAGGAGAGGATACAGTAACACTGGCTTGAGGTACTCTTGGTAGAGCTTGAGTGACACTAAAGGGTACAGCAACACCGGGTATAACTGCTGGGTACAGCACATATAGGCACAGCTGCATCTGCCAGAGCTACAGTGGGTACAAGAACACTGGGTACAGCTACAGTGGACCATCTTAGTGGGTACAGCATGTGTGGGGTTAAGTGGGTAAAATTGCTATTTCAGTAATTGGTCTTACCTTGTGTGGACTCTTAAATAGTTTACATCCTATAAGGGGGGTTGAGCGGGGTAATATATTGTTGTAATATTTAATTAATATAGAATTGGTCCGTTAAGTGTCGAATGGTGTAATTGACTTAAACTGAAGTATTTGGTCAACATTGATCGACTGTAATTCTTACATTATTTAAGTGTTGAAGAACCAACGTTTGGCTTTTACTTGTGTGTATATGGCACCTGTCCTCGCGTGTATATGGCACCTGTCCTCGTGTGTATATGGCACCTGTCCTCGCGTGTATATGGCACCTGTCCTCGTGTGTATATGGCACCTGTCCTCGTGTATATGGCACCTGTCCTCGTGTGTATATGGCACCTGTCTTCGTGTGTATATGGCACTTGTCCTCGTGTGTATACGGCACCTGTCCTCGTGTGTATATGGCACCTGTCCTCGTGTGTATATGGCACCTGTCTTCGTGTGTATATGGCACCTGTCCTCGTGTGTATATGGCACCTGTCCTCGTGTGTATATGGCACCTGTCCTCGTAAATATATGGCACCTGTCCTTGTGTGTATATGGCACCTGTCCTCGTGTGTGTACGCTACCTGTCCTCGAGTGTATATGGCAACTGTCCTATTGTGTGTATGGCATCTGTCCTCGTGTGTATATGGCATCTGTTCTCGTGTGTATATGGCACCTGTCCTCGTGTGTATATGGCACTTGTATTCGTGTGTATATGGCACATGTCCTTGTGTGTATATGGCACCTGTCCTCGTGTGTATATGGCACCTGTCCTCGTGTGTATATGGCACCTGTCCTCGTGTGTATGGCACCTGTCCTCGTGTGTATATGGCACCTGTCCTCGTGTGTATATGGCACCTGTCTTCGTGTGTATATGGCACTTGTCCTCGTGTGTATATGGCACCTGTCCTCGTGTGTATATGGCACCTGTCCTCGTGTGTATATGGCACCTGTCTTCGTGTGTATATGGCACCTGTCCTCGTGTGTATATGGCACCTGTTCTCTTGTGTGTATATGGCACCTGTTTTCGTGTGTATATGGCACCTGTCCTCGTGTGTATATGGCACCTGTCCTCGTGTGTATATGGCACCTGTCCTCGTATGTGTATGGCACCTGTCCTCGTGTGTATATGCCACCTGTCCTCGTGTGTATATGGCACCTGTCTTCATGTGTATATGTAACCTGTCCTCGTGTGTATATGGAGCCTGTCCTCGTGTGTATATGGCACGTGTTCTCGTGTGTATATGGCACCTGTCCTCGTGTGTGTATGGAGCCTGTCCTCGTGTGTATATGGAACCTGTCCTCGTGTGTATATGGCACCTGTCCTCGTGTGTGTATGGCACCTGTCTTCATGTGTATATGTAACCTGTCTTCGTGTGTATATGGCACTTGTCCTCGTGTGTATATGGCACCTGTTCTCGTGTGTATATGGCACCTGTCCTCCTGTGTATATGACACCTGTTCTCTTGTGTGTATATGGTACCTATCCTCTTGTATGTATATGGCACCTTTCCTCGTGTGTATATGGCACCTTTCCTCGTGTCTATATGGCACCTGTCCTCGTGTGTATATGGCACCTGTCCTCGTGTGTATATGGCACCTGTCCTCGTGTGTATATGTAACCTGTCCTCGTGTGTATATGGAGCCTGACCTCGTGTGTGTATGGAGCCTGTCCTCGTGTGTATATGGAGCCTGTCCTCGTGTGTATATGGCACCTGTCCTCGTATGTATATGGCACCTGTCCTCGTGTGTATATGGAGCCTGTCCTCGTGTGTATATGGAGCCTGTTCTCGTGTGTATATGGAGCCTGTCCTCGTGTGTATATGGCACCTGTCCTCGTGTGTGTATGGCACCTGTCTTCATGTGTATAAGTAACTTGTCCTCGTGTGTATATGGAGCCTGTCCTCGTGTGTATATGGAGCCTGTCCTCGTGTGTATATGGCACCTGTCCTCGTGTGTGTATGGCACCTGTCTTCATGTGTATATGTAACTTGTCCTCGTGTGTATATGTAACTTGTCCTCGTGTGTATATGTAACCTGTCCTCGTGTGTATATGTAACTTGTCCTCGTGTGTATATGTAACTTGTCCTCGTGTGTATATGTAACTTGTCCTCGTGTGTATATGTAACTTGTCCTCGTGTGTATATGTAACTTGTCGTCGTGTGTATATGTAACTTGTCCTCGTGTGTATATGTAACCTGTCCTCGTGTGTATATGGCACCTGTCCTCGTGTGTATATGGAGCCTGTCCTCGTGTGTATATGTAACCTGTCCTCGTGCCATATACATCCTTGTGTGTATATGGCACCTGTCCTCGTGTGTATATGGCACGTGTTCTCGTGAGTGATCGTCACTGAATGGGCTAACAAATATTTGTGAATTAATAATAAATTACAGTGTAGTTTATCTAGAATTTCTAAGTGAATAATTAGAGTGAAAATATTTAAGCTGCATTAATAGTCTGGCGTCTCATGAACGTGGCGGACCGTCGTCCAGTATGGCTGCCGTCGGCGGGCCTCGAACCCCGGGACGCGCGGTAATCACCTAGGACGATACCTGCTGGTAGTCTTACCATTTGGCTCACAATATGTGACTACTCCTATTTTATAACACTAATTACTTACACAAAGATTAATACACAAGAAACACTCCCCCGCTGGTATATGTTGTATTATGTCTCATGTGTCATGTGTCATGTGTCATGTGTCATGTATTATGTATCATGTGTCATGTATTATGTGTCATGTGTCATGTGTCATGTCTCATGTGTCATGTATCATGTATCATGTGTCATGTCATGTGTCAAGTATTATGTACCATGCATCATGTGTCATGTGTCATGTATCATGAATCATGTGTCATGTGTCATGTATCATGTGTCATGTATCATGTGTCATGTGTCATGTATCATGAATCATGTGTCATGTGTCATGTATCAGGTGTCATGTATCATGTGTCATGTGTCATGTATCATGTCATGTGTCATGTATCATGTGTCATGTATCATGTGTCATGTGTCATGTGTCAGTTATTGTGTATCATGCATCATGTGTCATGTATCATGAATCATGTGTCATGTGTCACGTGTCATGTGTCATGTATCATGTCATGTGTCATGTGTCATGTATCATGTGTAATGTGTCATGTGTCATGGATCATTTGTCATGTATTATGTGTCATGTTTCATGTGTCATGTGTAATGTGTCATGTGTCATGGATCATTTGTCATGTATTATGTGTCATGTTTCATGTGTCATGTATAATGTGTCATGTATCATGTGTCATGTGTCATGTATCATGTTTCATGTATCATGTGTCATGTTTTATGTGTCATGTTTCATGTGTCATGTGTAATGTGTCATGTGTCATGGATCATTTGTCATGTGTCATGTGTCATCTGTCATGTATCATGTGTAAAGTGTCACAACCCTACCAGCCCCAGAACTCCAAGTGTGTACTAACTGGTACTCCAAGGTTGTAATAATGGTACTCCAAGGGTGTACTAAGTGGTACTCCAAGGGTGTACTAACTGGTACTCCAAGGGTGTACTAACTGGTACTCCAAGGTTGTACTAAATGGTACTCCAAGGTTGTACTAACTCGTACTCCAAGGGTGTACTAACTGGTACTCCAAGGTTGTACTAAATGGTACTCCAAGGTTGTACTAAATGGTACTCCAAGTGTGTACTAATAAATACTGCAAGCGTGTACTAACTGGTACTCCAAGAGTGTACTAACTGGAATTCCAAGGGTGTACTAACCGGTACTCCAAGGGTGTACTAACAAATACTGCAAGGGTGTACTAACTGGCATTCCAAGGGTGTACTAATTGGTACTCCAAGGGTGTACTAACTTGCATTCCAAGGGTGTACTAATTGGTACTCCAAGGGTGTACTAACTGGTACTCCAAGAGTGTACTAACTGATACTCCAAGGGTGTACTAACTGGTACTCCAAGGGTGTACTAACTACTGCTGCAAGGGTGTACTAACTGGTACTCCAAGAGTGTACTAACTGGTACTCCAAGGGTGTACTAACTGGTACTCCAAGGGCGTACTAACTAGTACTCCAAGGGTGTACTAACTAACACTCCAAGGGTGTACTAACTAGTACACCAAAGTTTTATTAACTAGTACTCCAAGGGTGTACTAACCAATACTCCAAGGTTGTACTAACTGGTACTCCAAGGGTGTACTAACTAGTACTCCAAGGGTGTACTAACTGGTTCTACAAGGGTGTAGTAACAGGTACTCCAAGGGTGTAGTTACTGGTACTCCAAGGGTGTACTAACTAGTACTGCAAAGGGTGCACTAACTGGTATTCAAAGGGTGAACTAACTGGTACTCCAAGGGTGTACTAACTAGTACTCCAAGGGTGTACTAACTGGTAATCCAAGGAGTACTAACTTGTACTCCAAGGGTGTACTAACTGGTACTCCAAAGGGGGCACTAACTGGTACTCCAAGCGTGTACTAACTGGTACTAAAAGAGTGTACCAAGTAGTACTCCAAGCGTGTACTAACTGGTACTAAAAGAGTGTACCAAGTAGTACTCCAAGGGTGTATTAACTAGTATTCCAGAGGGTGGAATAACTGGTACTCAAAGGGTGTACTAACTGGTACTCCAAGGGTGCATTAACTAGTACTCCAAGGGTGTACTAACTGGCACTCAGAGGGTGTACAAACTGGAACTCCAAGGGTGTACTAACCAGTACTCCAAGGTTGTACTAACTGGTACTCCAAGGGTGTACTAACCAGTACTCCAAGGTTGTACTAACTGGTACTCCAAGGGTGTACTAAGTAGTACTCCAAGGGTGTACTAACCAGTACTCCAAGGTTGTACTAACTTGCACTCCAAGGTTGTACTAACTGGTACTCCAAGGGTGTACTAACCAGTACTCCAAGGTTGTACTGACTTGTACTCCAAGGTTGTACTAACTGTTACTCCAAGGGTGTACCAACTAGTACTCCAAAGGAGTACTAACCAGTACTTCAATGGTGTACTAACTGGTACTTCAAGGGTGCACTAACTGGTACTCCAAGGGTGTACTAACCAGTACTTCAAGGGTGTACTAACCAGTACTCCAAGGTTGAACTAACTTGCACGCCAAGGTTGTACTAACAGGTACTCCAAGGGTGTAATAACCAGAACTCCAAGTGTGTACTAAACAGTACTCCAAGGGTATAGTAACTGGTACTCCAAGGTTGCACTAACTAGTACTCTAAGGGTGTACTAACTAGTATTCCAAGGGTGTACTAACTAGTACTCCAAGGTTTTACTAACTAGTACTCCAAGGGTGTACTAACCAGTACTCAAAGGGTGTACTAACTGGTACTCCAAGGGTGTACTAACCAGTACTCCAAGGTTGAACTAACTTGCACTCCAAAGTTGTACTAACTGGAACTCCAGGAGTGCACTAACCAGTAATCTAAGGGTGTACTAAATAGTACTTCAAGGGTGTACTAAGTGGAACTCAAAGGTGCACTAACTGGTACTCCAAGGGTGTACTAACTAGTACTCCAAGGGTGTATTAACTTGTACTCCAAGGGTGTACTAACTGGTACTCCAAGGGTGTTCTAACCAGAACTCCAAGTGTGTACTAACCAGTACTCCAAGGGAGTACTAACTGGTACTCCAAGGGTAAACTAACTTGTACTCCAAGAGTGTACTAACTGTTACTCAACGGTGTACTAACTGGTACTCTAAGGGTGTACTAACTAGTACTCCAAGCGTGTACTAACTGGTAATTCAAGGGTGTACTAACTGGTTCTCCAAGGGTGCACAATCTAGTACTCCAAGGGTGTACTAACTAGTACTCCAAGGGTGTACTAACTGCTTCTCCAAGGGTGTACTAACTGGTTCTCCAAGGGTGTAGTAACTAGTACTCCAAGGGTGTATTACCTGGTACTCCAAGGGTGTGCTAACTAGTACTCCAAAGGGTGCACTAACTGGTACTCCAAGGGTGTACTAACTGGTAATCCAAGGGAGTAATGACTTGTACTCGAAGGGTGTACTAACTGGTACTCCAAGCGTGTACAAACTGGTACTCCAAGAGTGTAGCAAGTAGTACTCCAAGGGTGTATTAACTAGTATTCCAAAGGGTGCAATAACTGGTACTCCAAGGTGTACTAACTGGTACTCCAAGGGTGCAATAACTAGTACTCCTAGGGTGTCTAAACTGGTACTCCAAGGGTTCACTAACTAGTACTCCAAGGGTGTACTAACTTGTTCTCCAAGGGTGTACTAAATGGTACTCCAAGGGTGTACTAATGGTACTCCAAGGGTGTACTAACTGGTTTTTCCAAGGTTGTGCTAATTAAACTCCAAGGGTGTACTAACCAGAACACAAAGGGTTGTACTAACCAGTACTCCAAGGGTGTACTAACTAGTACTCCAAGGGTGTACTAACTGGTTCTCCAAGAGTGTACTAACTGGTACTCCAAGGGTGTACTAACCAGTACTCCAAGAGTGTACTAACTGGTACTCCAAGGGAGTTCTAACTAGTACTCCAAGCGTGTTCTAACTAGTACTCCAAGGTTGTATTAATTGATACTTCAAGGTTTACTAACCAGTACCTAATGGGTGTACTAACTAGTACTCCAAGGATGTACTAACTGGAACGCAAAGGGTGTACTAACTAGTACTCCAAGGGTGTACTAACCAGAACTCCAAGTGTGTACTAATCATTACTCCGGGTGTACTAACTGGTACTCCAAAGTGTACTAACTAGTACTCCAAGGGTGTACTAATTGGTAATCTAAGGGAGTAATAACTTGTACTCCAAGGTGTGTACTAACTGGCACTCCAAAGGGGGCACTAAATGGTACTCCAAGCGTGTACAAACTGGTACTCCAAGAGTGTACCAAGTAGTACTGTAAAGGATGTATTAACTAATATTGCAAAGGGTGCAATAACTGGTACTCCAAGGGTGTAATAACTGATACTCCAAGGGTGCACTAACTAGTACTCCAAGGGTGTTCTAACTGGCACTCAAAGGGTGTGCTAACTGGTACTCCAAAGGTGTACTAACCAGTACGCCAAGGGTTTACTAACCAGTACTCCAAGGTTGTGCTAACTGGTACTCCACGGGTGTACTAACCAGTACTCCAAGGTGTACTAACCAGTACTTCAAGGATGTACTAACTGGTACTCCAGGGGTGTACTAACTTGCACTCCAAGGTTGTACTAACTGGTACTTCAAGGGTGTATAAGTAGTACTCCAAAGGTGTATTAATCAGAACTCCAAGGTTGTACTAACTTGCACTTCAAGGTTTTACACTGGTACTCCAAGGGTGCACTAACCAGTACTCCAAAGGTGTACTAACCAGTACTCCAAGGTTGCACTGACTTGTACTCCAAGGTTGTACTAACTGGTACTCCAAGGGTGTACTAACTGCTACTCCAAGGAGTACTAACTGGTACTCGAAGGGTGAACTAACTGGTACTCCAAGGGTGTACTAACTGGTACTCCAAGGGGTACTAACTATTACTCCAAGGGTGTGTACTAACTAATACTCCAAAGATGTACTAACTTGTACTCCAAGGGTGTACTAAATGGTACTCCAAGGTGTACTACTAAAGGTACTCCAAAGGTGTACTAAATGGTACTCCAAGGGTGTACTAACCAGAACTCCAAGTGTGGACTAACCAGTACCCCAAGGTGCACTAACTGGTACTCCAAGGGTGTAGAAACTGGTACTCCAAGAGTGTACTAACTGGAACTCCAAGGGTGTACTAACTGATACTCTAGGGGTGTACTAACCAGTAATCCAAGGGTGTACTAACTGGTACTCCAAGGGGTAATATATCCAGTACTCCAAGGGTGTACTAACTGGTACTCCAAGAGTGTACTAACCAGAACTCCAAGGGTGTACTAACTGGTACTCAAAGGGTTTACTAACTGGTACTCAAGGGTGTACTAACAGAACTCCATGGGTGTGTACTGACTGTACTCCAAGGGTGTAGTAACTGGTACTCGAAGAGTGTACTAACTTGTACTCCAAGGGTGTACTAACTGATACTCCAAGGGTGTACCAACTGGTACTCCAGGGTGTAGAAACTGGCACTCCAAGAGTGTACTAACTGGTACTCCAAGGTGCACTAACTAGTACTCAAAAGGGTGTATTAAGTAGTTCTCCAAGGGTGTACTAACTAGTACTCAATGGTTTTACTAACGAGTACACCAAGGGTGTACTAACCAGTACTCCAAGTGTGTACTAACTGGTACTACAAGGGTGTACTAATCAGTACTCCAAGGGTGTACTAACCAGGACTCCAAGGTTGTACTGACTTGTACTCCAAGGTTGTACTAACTGCCACTCTAGGGATGTACTAACTAGTACTCCAAATAATTGTACTAACCAGTACTTCAATGGTGTACTAACTGGTACTTCAAGGGTGCACTAACTGGTACTCCAATGGTGTACTACTAGTACTCCAAGGGTGTAATAACTTGTACTCCAAGGTTTTACTAACTAGTACTCTAAGGGTGTACTAACCAGTACTCCAAGGGGGTACTAACTAGTACTCCAAGGGTGTTAAACCAGTACTCCAAGTGTGTACTAACCAGTACTCATGGGTGTACTAACTGGTACTCCAAGGGTGTAGTAACTGGTACTCCGAGTGTACTAACTGGTACTCCAAGGGTTTTCTAACTAGTACTCCAAGATTGTACTAACCAGTACTCCAAGGGTGTACTAACTGGTACTCCAAGTGTGTACTAACCAGTACTCAAAGGGGTGTACTAACTGATACTCCAAGAGTGTACTAACTGGTACTCCAAATGTGAACTAACTAGTACTCCAAGGGT
>WNGS01001297.1:9561-62278 GCA_020271785.1 Procambarus virginalis | reverse complement strand
AAGGGGGAACTGTTCATGGTATAAGGGGAACTGTTCATGGTATAAGGGGAACTGTTCATGGTATAAAGGGGACTGTTCATGGTATAAGGGGAACTGTTCATGGTATAAGGGGAACTGTTCATGGTATAAGGGGGACTGTTCATGGTATAAGGGGACTGTTCATGGTATAAGGGAACTGTTCATGGTATAAGGGGAACTGTTCATGGTATAAGGGGAACTGTTCATTATAAGGGAACTGTTCATGGTATAAAGGGAACTGTTCATGGTATAAGGGGAACTGTTCAGGGTACAAGGGAACTGTTCATGGTACAAGGGGAACTGTTCATGGTATAAGGGGAACTGTTCATGGTATAAGGGGACTGTTCATGGTATAAGGGGGACTGTTCATGGTATAAGGGGAACTGTTCATGGTATAAGGGGAACTGTTCATGGTATAAGGGAACTGTTCATGGTATAAAAGGAACTGTTCATGGTATAAGGGGAACTGTTCATGGTATAAGGGGGAACTGTTCATGGTATAAGGAGGAACTGTTCATTGAATAAGGGGAACTGTTCATGGTATAAGGGGAACTGTTCATGGTATAAGGGGAACTGTTCATGGTATAAGGGGAACTGTTCATGGTATAAGGGGAACTGTTCATGGTATAAGGGGAACTGTTCATGGTATAAGGGAAACTGTTCGGTATAAGGGGAACTGTTCATGGTATAAGGGGAACTGTTCATGGTATAAAGGGGAACTGTTCATGGTATAAGGGGAACTGTTCATGTTATAGGGGAACTGTTCATGGTATAAGGGGAACTGTTCATGTTATCGCATTTGTCTGATTTGCTGCATTCAGACGCAATAACCTGAGATGTTCTGGTCTGGTACAGCATGATAGTTGGCTAGGGACGCCTAGGGACCAGTGTCAGTAGCCTTAACCTCTAGGGACGCCTAGGGACCAGTGTGTCAGTAGCCTTAACCTCTAGGGACGCCTAGGGACCAGTGTGTCAGTAGCCTTAACCTCTAGGGACGCCTAGGGACCAGTGTGTCAGAAGCCTTAACCTCTAGGGACGCCTAGGGACCAGTGTGTCAGTAGCCTTAACCTCTAGGGACACCTAGGGACCAGTGTGTCAGTAGCCTTAACCTCTAGGGACGCCTAGGGACCAGTGTGTCAGTAGCCTTAACCTCTAGGGACGCCTAGGGACCAGTGTGTCAGTAGCCTTAACCTCTAGGGACGCCTAGGGACCAGTGTGTCAGAAGCCTTAACCTCTAGGGACGCCTAGGGACCAGTGTGTCAGTAGCCTTAACCTCTAGGGACGCCTAGGGACCAGTGTGTCAGAGCCTTAACCTCTAGGGACGCCTAGGGACCAGTGTGTCAGTAGCCTTAACCTCTAGGGACGCCTAGGGACCAGTGTGTCAGTAGCCTTAACCTCTAGGGACCTAGGGACCAGTGTGTCAGAAGCCTTAACCTCTAGGGACGCCTAGGGACCAGTGTGTCAGTAGCCTTAACCTCTAGGGACGCCTAGGGACCAGTGTGTCAGTAGCCTTAACCTCTAGGGACGCCTAGGGACCAGTGTGTCAGTAGCCTTAACCTCTAGGGACGCCTAGGGACCAGTGTGTCAGTAGCCTTAACCTCTAGGGACGCCTAGGGACCAGTGTGTCAGTAGCCTTAACCTCTAGGGACGCCTAGGGACCAGTGTCAGTAGCCTTAACCTCTAGGGACACCTAGGGACCAGTGTGTCAGTAGCCTTAACCTCTAGGGACACCTAGGGACCAGTGTGTCAGTAGCCTTAACCTCTAGGGACGCCTAGGGACCAGTGTGTCAGTAGCCTTAACCTCTAGGGACGCCTAGGGACCAGTGTGTCAGTAGCCTTAACCTCTAGGGACGCCTAGGGACCAGTGTGTCAGTAGCCTTAACCTCTAGGGACGCCTAGGGACCAGTGTGTCAGTAGCCTTAACCTCTAGGGACGCCTAGGGACCAGTGTGTCAGTAGCCTTAACCTCTAGGGACGCCTAGGGACCAGTGTGTCAGTAGCCTTAACCTCTAGGGACGCCTAGGGACCAGTGTGTCAGTAGCCTTAACCTCTAGGGACGCCTAGGGACCAGTGTGTCAGTAGCCTTAACCTCTAGGGACGCCTAGGGACCAGTGTGTCAGTAGCCTTAACCTCTAGGGACGCCTAGGGACCAGTGTGTCAGTAGCCTTAACCTCTAGGGACGCCTAGGGACCAGTGTGTCAGTAGCCTTAACCTCTAGGGACGCCTAGGGACCAGTGTGTCAGTAGCCTTAACCTCTAGGGACGCCTAGGGACCAGTGTGTCAGTAGCCTTAACCTCTAGGGACGCCTAGGGACCAGTGTGTCAGTAGCCTTAACCTCTAGGGACGCCTAGGGACCAGTGTGTCAGTAGCCTTAACCTCTAGGGACGCCTAGGGACCAGTGTGTCAGTAGCCTTAACCTCTAGGGACGCCTAGGGACCAGTGTGTCAGTAGCCTTAACCTCTAGGGACGCCTAGGGACCAGTGTGTCAGTAGCCTTAACCTCTAGGGACGCCTAGGGACCAGTGTGTCAGTAGCCTTAACCTCTAGGGACGCCTAGGGACCAGTGTGTCAGTAGCCTTAACCTCTAGGACGCCTAGGGACCAGTGTGTCAGTAGCCTTAACCTCTAGGGACGCCTAGGGACCAGTGTGTCAGTAGCCTTAACCTCTAGGGACGCCTAGGGACCAGTGTGTCAGTAGCCTTAACCTCTAGGGACGCCTAGGGACCAGTGTGTCAGTAGCCTTAACCTCTAGGGACGCCTAGGGACCAGTGTGTCAGTAGCCTTAACCTCTAGGGACGCCTAGGGACCAGTGTGTCAGTAGCCTTAACCTCTAGGGACGCCTAGGGACCAGTGTGTCAGTAGCCTTAACCTCTAGGGACGCCTAGGGACCAGTGTGTCAGTAGCCTTAACCTCTAGGGACGCCTAGGGACCAGTGTGTCAGTAGCCTTAACCTCTAGGGACGCCTAGGGACCAGTGTGTCAGTAGCCTTAACCTCTAGGGACGCCTAGGGACCAGTGTGTCAGTAGCCTTAACCTCTAGGGACGCCTAGGGACCAGTGTGTCAGTAGCCTTAACCTCTAGGGACGCCTAGGGACCAGTGTGTCAGTAGCCTTAACCTCTAGGGACGCCTAGGGACCAGTGTGTCAGTAGCCTTAACCTCTAGGGACGCCTAGGGACCAGTGTGTCAGTAGCCTTAACCTCTAGGGACGCCTAGGGACCAGTGTGTCAGTAGCCTTAACCTCTAGGGACGCCTAGGGACCAGTGTGTCAGTAGCCTTAACCTCTAGGGACGCCTAGGGACCAGTGTGTCAGTAGCCTTAACCTCTAGGGACGCCTAGGGACCAGTGTGTCAGTAGCCTTAACCTCTAGGGACGCCTAGGGACCAGTGTGTCAGTAGCCTTAACCTCTAGGGACGCCTAGGGACCAGTGTGTCAGTAGCCTTAACCTCTAGGGACGCCTAGGGACCAGTGTGTCAGTAGCCTTAACCTCTAGGGACGCCTAGGGACCAGTGTGTCAGTAGCCTTAACCTCTAGGGACGCCTAGGGACCAGTGTGTCAGTAGCCTTAACCTCTAGGGACGCCTAGGGACCAGTGTGTCAGTAGCCTTAACCTCTAGGGACGCCTAGGGACCAGTGTGTCAGTAGCCTTAACCTCTAGGGACGCCTAGGGACCAGTGTGTCAGTAGCCTTAACCTCTAGGGACGCCTAGGGACCAGTGTGTCAGTAGCCTTAACCTCTAGGGACGCCTAGGGACCAGTGTGTCAGTAGCCTTAACCTCTAGGGACGCCTAGGGACCAGTGTGTCAGTAGCCTTAACCTCTAGGGACGCCTAGGGACCAGTGTGTCAGTAGCCTTAACCTCTAGGGACGCCTAGGGACCAGTGTGTCAGTAGCCTTAACCTCTAGGGACGCCTAGGGACCAGTGTGTCAGTAGCCTTAACCTCTAGGGACGCCTAGGGACCAGTGTGTCAGTAGCCTTAACCTCTAGGGACGCCTAGGGACCAGTGTGTCAGTAGCCTTAACCTCTAGGGACGCCTAGGGACCAGTGTGTCAGTAGCCTTAACCTCTAGGGACGCCTAGGGACCAGTGTGTCAGTAGCCTTAACCTCTAGGGACGCCTAGGGACCAGTGTGTCAGTAGCCTTAACCTCTAGGGACGCCTAGGGACCAGTGTGTCAGTAGCCTTAACCTCTAGGGACGCCTAGGGACCAGTGTGTCAGTAGCCTTAACCTCTAGGGACGCCTAGGGACCAGTGTGTCAGTAGCCTTAACCTCTAGGGACGCCTAGGGACCAGTGTGTCAGTAGCCTTAACCTCTAGGGACGCCTAGGGACCAGTGTGTCAGTAGCCTTAACCTCTAGGGACGCCTAGGGACCAGTGTGTCAGTAGCCTTAACCTCTAGGGACGCCTAGGGACCAGTGTGTCAGTAGCCTTAACCTCTAGGGACGCCTAGGGACCAGTGTGTCAGTAGCCTTAACCTCTAGGGACGCCTAGGGACCAGTGTGTCAGTAGCCTTAACCTCTAGGGACGCCTAGGGACCAGTGTGTCAGTAGCCTTAACCTCTAGGGACGCCTAGGGACCAGTGTGTCAGTAGCCTTAACCTCTAGGGACGCCTAGGGACCAGTGTGTCAGTAGCCTTAACCTCTAGGGACGCCTAGGGACCAGTGTGTCAGTAGCCTTAACCTCTAGGGACGCCTAGGGACCAGTGTGTCAGTAGCCTTAACCTCTAGGGACGCCTAGGGACCAGTGTGTCAGTAGCCTTAACCTCTAGGGACGCCTAGGGACCAGTGTGTCAGTAGCCTTAACCTCTAGGGACGCCTAGGGACCAGTGTGTCAGTAGCCTTAACCTCTAGGGACGCCTAGGGACCAGTGTGTCAGTAGCCTTAACCTCTAGGGACGCCTAGGGACCAGTGTGTCAGTAGCCTTAACCTCTAGGGACGCCTAGGGACCAGTGTGTCAGTAGCCTTAACCTCTAGGGACGCCTAGGGACCAGTGTGTCAGTAGCCTTAACCTCTAGGGACGCCTAGGGACCAGTGTGTCAGTAGCCTTAACCTCTAGGGACGCCTAGGGACCAGTGTGTCAGTAGCCTTAACCTCTAGGGACGCCTAGGGACCAGTGTGTCAGTAGCCTTAACCTCTAGGGACGCCTAGGGACCAGTGTGTCAGTAGCCTTAACCTCTAGGGACGCCTAGGGACCAGTGTGTCAGTAGCCTTAACCTCTAGGGACGCCTAGGGACCAGTGTGTCAGTAGCCTTAACCTCTAGGGACGCCTAGGGACCAGTGTGTCAGTAGCCTTAACCTCTAGGGACGCCTAGGGACCAGTGTGTCAGTAGCCTTAACCTCTAGGGACGCCTAGGGACCAGTGTGTCAGTAGCCTTAACCTCTAGGGACGCCTAGGGACCAGTGTGTCAGTAGCCTTAACCTCTAGGGACGCCTAGGGACCAGTGTGTCAGTAGCCTTAACCTCTAGGGACGCCTAGGGACCAGTGTGTCAGTAGCCTTAACCTCTAGGGACGCCTAGGGACCAGTGTGTCAGTAGCCTTAACCTCTAGGGACGCCTAGGGACCAGTGTGTCAGTAGCCTTAACCTCTAGGGACGCCTAGGGACCAGTGTGTCAGTAGCCTTAACCTCTAGGGACGCCTAGGGACCAGTGTGTCAGTAGCCTTAACCTCTAGGGACGCCTAGGGACCAGTGTGTCAGTAGCCTTAACCTCTAGGGACGCCTAGGGACCAGTGTGTCAGTAGCCTTAACCTCTAGGGACGCCTAGGGACCAGTGTGTCAGTAGCCTTAACCTCTAGGGACGCCTAGGGACCAGTGTGTCAGTAGCCTTAACCTCTAGGGACGCCTAGGGACCAGTGTGTCAGTAGCCTTAACCTCTAGGGACGCCTAGGGACCAGTGTGTCAGTAGCCTTAACCTCTAGGGACGCCTAGGGACCAGTGTGTCAGTAGCCTTAACCTCTAGGGACGCCTAGGGACCAGTGTGTCAGTAGCCTTAACCTCTAGGGACGCCTAGGGACCAGTGTGTCAGTAGCCTTAACCTCTAGGGACGCCTAGGGACCAGTGTGTCAGTAGCCTTAACCTCTAGGGACGCCTAGGGACCAGTGTGTCAGTAGCCTTAACCTCTAGGGACGCCTAGGGACCAGTGTGTCAGTAGCCTTAACCTCTAGGGACGCCTAGGGACCAGTGTGTCAGTAGCCTTAACCTCTAGGGACGCCTAGGGACCAGTGTGTCAGTAGCCTTAACCTCTAGGGACGCCTAGGGACCAGTGTGTCAGTAGCCTTAACCTCTAGGGACGCCTAGGGACCAGTGTGTCAGTAGCCTTAACCTCTAGGGACGCCTAGGGACCAGTGTGTCAGTAGCCTTAACCTCTAGGGACGCCTAGGGACCAGTGTGTCAGTAGCCTTAACCTCTAGGGACGCCTAGGGACCAGTGTGTCAGTAGCCTTAACCTCTAGGGACGCCTAGGGACCAGTGTGTCAGTAGCCTTAACCTCTAGGGACGCCTAGGGACCAGTGTGTCAGTAGCCTTAACCTCTAGGGACGCCTAGGGACCAGTGTGTCAGTAGCCTTAACCTCTAGGGACGCCTAGGGACCAGTGTGTCAGTAGCCTTAACCTCTAGGGACGCCTAGGGACCAGTGTGTCAGTAGCCTTAACCTCTAGGGACGCCTAGGGACCAGTGTGTCAGTAGCCTTAACCTCTAGGGACGCCTAGGGACCAGTGTGTCAGTAGCCTTAACCTCTAGGGACGCCTAGGGACCAGTGTGTCAGTAGCCTTAACCTCTAGGGACGCCTAGGGACCAGTGTGTCAGTAGCCTTAACCTCTAGGGACGCCTAGGGACCAGTGTGTCAGTAGCCTTAACCTCTAGGGACGCCTAGGGACCAGTGTGTCAGTAGCCTTAACCTCTAGGGACGCCTAGGGACCAGTGTGTCAGTAGCCTTAACCTCTAGGGACGCCTAGGGACCAGTGTGTCAGTAGCCTTAACCTCTAGGGACGCCTAGGGACCAGTGTGTCAGTAGCCTTAACCTCTAGGGACGCCTAGGGACCAGTGTGTCAGTAGCCTTAACCTCTAGGGACGCCTAGGGACCAGTGTGTCAGTAGCCTTAACCTCTAGGGACGCCTAGGGACCAGTGTGTCAGTAGCCTTAACCTCTAGGGACGCCTAGGGACCAGTGTGTCAGTAGCCTTAACCTCTAGGGACGCCTAGGGACCAGTGTGTCAGTAGCCTTAACCTCTAGGGACGCCTAGGGACCAGTGTGTCAGTAGCCTTAACCTCTAGGGACGCCTAGGGACCAGTGTGTCAGTAGCCTTAACCTCTAGGGACGCCTAGGGACCAGTGTGTCAGTAGCCTTAACCTCTAGGGACGCCTAGGGACCAGTGTGTCAGTAGCCTTAACCTCTAGGGACGCCTAGGGACCAGTGTGTCAGTAGCCTTAACCTCTAGGGACGCCTAGGGACCAGTGTGTCAGTAGCCTTAACCTCTAGGGACGCCTAGGGACCAGTGTGTCAGTAGCCTTAACCTCTAGGGACGCCTAGGGACCAGTGTGTCAGTAGCCTTAACCTCTAGGGACGCCTAGGGACCAGTGTGTCAGTAGCCTTAACCTCTAGGGACGCCTAGGGACCAGTGTGTCAGTAGCCTTAACCTCTAGGGACGCCTAGGGACCAGTGTGTCAGTAGCCTTAACCTCTAGGGACGCCTAGGGACCAGTGTGTCAGTAGCCTTAACCTCTAGGGACGCCTAGGGACCAGTGTGTCAGTAGCCTTAACCTCTAGGGACGCCTAGGGACCAGTGTGTCAGTAGCCTTAACCTCTAGGGACGCCTAGGGACCAGTGTGTCAGTAGCCTTAACCTCTAGGGACGCCTAGGGACCAGTGTGTCAGTAGCCTTAACCTCTAGGGACGCCTAGGGACCAGTGTGTCAGTAGCCTTAACCTCTAGGGACGCCTAGGGACCAGTGTGTCAGTAGCCTTAACCTCTAGGGACGCCTAGGGACCAGTGTGTCAGTAGCCTTAACCTCTAGGGACGCCTAGGGACCAGTGTGTCAGTAGCCTTAACCTCTAGGGACGCCTAGGGACCAGTGTGTCAGTAGCCTTAACCTCTAGGGACGCCTAGGGACCAGTGTGTCAGTAGCCTTAACCTCTAGGGACGCCTAGGGACCAGTGTGTCAGTAGCCTTAACCTCTAGGGACGCCTAGGGACCAGTGTGTCAGTAGCCTTAACCTCTAGGGACGCCTAGGGACCAGTGTGTCAGTAGCCTTAACCTCTAGGGACGCCTAGGGACCAGTGTGTCAGTAGCCTTAACCTCTAGGGACGCCTAGGGACCAGTGTGTCAGTAGCCTTAACCTCTAGGGACGCCTAGGGACCAGTGTGTCAGTAGCCTTAACCTCTAGGGACGCCTAGGGACCAGTGTGTCAGTAGCCTTAACCTCTAGGGACGCCTAGGGACCAGTGTGTCAGTAGCCTTAACCTCTAGGGACGCCTAGGGACCAGTGTGTCAGTAGCCTTAACCTCTAGGGACGCCTAGGGACCAGTGTGTCAGTAGCCTTAACCTCTAGGGACGCCTAGGGACCAGTGTGTCAGTAGCCTTAACCTCTAGGGACGCCTAGGGACCAGTGTGTCAGTAGCCTTAACCTCTAGGGACGCCTAGGGACCAGTGTGTCAGTAGCCTTAACCTCTAGGGACGCCTAGGGACCAGTGTGTCAGTAGCCTTAACCTCTAGGGACGCCTAGGGACCAGTGTGTCAGTAGCCTTAACCTCTAGGGACGCCTAGGGACCAGTGTGTCAGTAGCCTTAACCTCTAGGGACGCCTAGGGACCAGTGTGTCAGTAGCCTTAACCTCTAGGGACGCCTAGGGACCAGTGTGTCAGTAGCCTTAACCTCTAGGGACGCCTAGGGACCAGTGTGTCAGTAGCCTTAACCTCTAGGGACGCCTAGGGACCAGTGTGTCAGTAGCCTTAACCTCTAGGGACGCCTAGGGACCAGTGTGTCAGTAGCCTTAACCTCTAGGGACGCCTAGGGACCAGTGTGTCAGTAGCCTTAACCTCTAGGGACGCCTAGGGACCAGTGTGTCAGTAGCCTTAACCTCTAGGGACGCCTAGGGACCAGTGTGTCAGTAGCCTTAACCTCTAGGGACGCCTAGGGACCAGTGTGTCAGTAGCCTTAACCTCTAGGGACGCCTAGGGACCAGTGTGTCAGTAGCCTTAACCTCTAGGGACGCCTAGGGACCAGTGTGTCAGTAGCCTTAACCTCTAGGGACGCCTAGGGACCAGTGTGTCAGTAGCCTTAACCTCTAGGGACGCCTAGGGACCAGTGTGTCAGTAGCCTTAACCTCTAGGGACGCCTAGGGACCAGTGTGTCAGTAGCCTTAACCTCTAGGGACGCCTAGGGACCAGTGTGTCAGTAGCCTTAACCTCTAGGGACGCCTAGGGACCAGTGTGTCAGTAGCCTTAACCTCTAGGGACGCCTAGGGACCAGTGTGTCAGTAGCCTTAACCTCTAGGGACGCCTAGGGACCAGTGTGTCAGTAGCCTTAACCTCTAGGGACGCCTAGGGACCAGTGTGTCAGTAGCCTTAACCTCTAGGGACGCCTAGGGACCAGTGTGTCAGTAGCCTTAACCTCTAGGGACGCCTAGGGACCAGTGTGTCAGTAGCCTTAACCTCTAGGGACGCCTAGGGACCAGTGTGTCAGTAGCCTTAACCTCTAGGGACGCCTAGGGACCAGTGTGTCAGTAGCCTTAACCTCTAGGGACGCCTAGGGACCAGTGTGTCAGTAGCCTTAACCTCTAGGGACGCCTAGGGACCAGTGTGTCAGTAGCCTTAACCTCTAGGGACGCCTAGGGACCAGTGTGTCAGTAGCCTTAACCTCTAGGGACGCCTAGGGACCAGTGTGTCAGTAGCCTTAACCTCTAGGGACGCCTAGGGACCAGTGTGTCAGTAGCCTTAACCTCTAGGGACGCCTAGGGACCAGTGTGTCAGTAGCCTTAACCTCTAGGGACGCCTAGGGACCAGTGTGTCAGTAGCCTTAACCTCTAGGGACGCCTAGGGACCAGTGTGTCAGTAGCCTTAACCTCTAGGGACGCCTAGGGACCAGTGTGTCAGTAGCCTTAACCTCTAGGGACGCCTAGGGACCAGTGTGTCAGTAGCCTTAACCTCTAGGGACGCCTAGGGACCAGTGTGTCAGTAGCCTTAACCTCTAGGGACGCCTAGGGACCAGTGTGTCAGTAGCCTTAACCTCTAGGGACGCCTAGGGACCAGTGTGTCAGTAGCCTTAACCTCTAGGGACGCCTAGGGACCAGTGTGTCAGTAGCCTTAACCTCTAGGGACGCCTAGGGACCAGTGTGTCAGTAGCCTTAACCTCTAGGGACGCCTAGGGACCAGTGTGTCAGTAGCCTTAACCTCTAGGGACGCCTAGGGACCAGTGTGTCAGTAGCCTTAACCTCTAGGGACGCCTAGGGACCAGTGTGTCAGTAGCCTTAACCTCTAGGGACGCCTAGGGACCAGTGTGTCAGTAGCCTTAACCTCTAGGGACGCCTAGGGACCAGTGTGTCAGTAGCCTTAACCTCTAGGGACGCCTAGGGACCAGTGTGTCAGTAGCCTTAACCTCTAGGGACGCCTAGGGACCAGTGTGTCAGTAGCCTTAACCTCTAGGGACGCCTAGGGACCAGTGTGTCAGTAGCCTTAACCTCTAGGGACGCCTAGGGACCAGTGTGTCAGTAGCCTTAACCTCTAGGGACGCCTAGGGACCAGTGTGTCAGTAGCCTTAACCTCTAGGGACGCCTAGGGACCAGTGTGTCAGTAGCCTTAACCTCTAGGGACGCCTAGGGACCAGTGTGTCAGTAGCCTTAACCTCTAGGGACGCCTAGGGACCAGTGTGTCAGTAGCCTTAACCTCTAGGGACGCCTAGGGACCAGTGTGTCAGTAGCCTTAACCTCTAGGGACGCCTAGGGACCAGTGTGTCAGTAGCCTTAACCTCTAGGGACGCCTAGGGACCAGTGTGTCAGTAGCCTAACCTCTAGGGACGCCTAGGGACCAGTGTGTCAGTAGCCTTAACCTCTAGGGACGCCTAGGGACCAGTGTGTCAGTAGCCTTAACCTCTAGGGACGCCTAGGGACCAGTGTGTCAGTAGCCTTAACCTCTAGGGACGCCTAGGGACCAGTGTGTCAGTAGCCTTAACCTCTAGGGACACCTAGGGACCAGTGTGTCAGTAGCCTTAACCTCTAGGGACGCCTAGGGACCAGTGTGTCAGTAGCCTTAACCTCTAGGGACACCTAGGGACCAGTGTGTCAGTAGCCTTAACCTCTAGGGACGCCTAGGGACCAGTGTGTCAGTAGCCTTAACCTCTAGGGACGCCTAGGGACCAGTGTGTCAGTAGCCTTAACCTCTAGGGACGCCTAGGGACCAGTGTGTCAGTAGCCTTAACCTCTAGGGACGCCTAGGGACCAGTGTGTCAGTAGCCTTAAGCTCTAGGGACACCTAGGGACCAGTGTGTCAGTAGCCTTAACCTCTAGGGACACCTAGGGACTATTGTGTCAGTAGTTGTAACCTCTAGGGACCACTAGGGACCAGTGTGTCAGTAGCCTTTACCTCTAGGGACGCCTAGGGACTAGTTGCGTCAGTAGTTGTAACCTCTAGGGACACCTAGGGATCAGTGTGTGTCAGTAGCCTTAACCTCTAGGGACGCCTAGGGACTATTGTGTCAGTAGTTGTAACCTCTAGGGACACCTAGGGACCAGTGTGTCAGTAGCCTTAAACTCTAGGGACACCTAGGGACTATTGTGTCAGTAGCCTTAACCTCTAGGGACACCTAGGGACAGTGTGTCAGTATCCTTAACCTCTAGGGACGCCTAGGGACTATTGTGTCAGTAGCCTTAACCTCTAGGGACACCTAGGGACCAGTGTGTCAGTAGCCTTAACCTCTAGGGACGCCTAGGGACCAGTGTGTCAGTAGCCTTAACCTCTAGGGACACCTAGGGACCAGTGTGTCAGTAGCCTTAACCTCTAGGGACGCCTAGGGACCAGTGTGTCAGTAGCCTTAACCTCTAGGGACGCCTAGGGACCAGTGTGTCAGTAGCCTTAACCTCTAGGGACACCTAGGGACCAGTGTGTGTCAGTAGCCTTAACCTCTAGGGNGGGGAACTGTTCATGGTATAAGGGGAACTGTTCATTTATAAGGGGAACTGTTTCATGGTATAAGGGGAACTGTTCATGGTATAAGGGGACTGTTCATGGTATAAGGGGGACTGTTCATGGTATAAGGGGGAACTGTTCATGGTAAGGGGAACTGTTCATTATAAGGGGAACTGTTCATGGTATAAGGGGGAACTGTTCATGGTATAAAGGGAACTGTTCATGGTATAAGGGGAACTGTTCATGGTATAAGGGGAACTGTTCATGGTATAAGGGGGACTGTTCATGGTATAAGGGGAACTGTTCATGGTATAAGGGGGAACTGTTCATGGTATAAGGGGAACTGTTCATGGTATAAGGGGAACTGTTCATGGTATAAGGGGGACTGTTCATGTTATAAAGGAACTGTTCATGGTATAAGGGGAACTGTTCATGGTATAAGGGGGACTGTTCATGTTATAAGGGAACTGTTCATGGTATAAGGGGGAGTGTTCATGGTATAAGGGGGAACTGTACATGGTATAAGGGGGAACTGTTCATGGTATAAGGGGGAACTGTTCATGGTATAAGGGGGAACTGTTCATATTATAAGGGGAACTGTTCATGGTATAAGGGGGAACTGTTCATAGTATAAAGGGGAACTGTTCATGGTATAAGGGGAACTGTTCATGGTACAAGGGGGAACTATTCATGGTATAAGGGGGAACTGTTCATGTTATAAGGGGAACTGTTCATGTTATATGGGGAACTGTTCATGTTATAAGGGGAACTGGTTATGGTATAAGGGGAACTGTTCATGGTATAAGGGGAACTGTTCATGTTATATGGGGAACTGTTCATGGTATAAGGGGGAACTGTTCATGGAATAAGGGGGAACTGTTCATGGTATAAAGGGAACTGTTCATGGTATAAGGGGGAACTGTTCATGGTATAAGGGGGAACTGTTCATGGTATAAGGGGAACTGTTCATTGTATAAGGAGGAACTGTTCATGGTATAAGGGGGAACTGTTCATGGTAAAAGGGGAACTGTTCATGGTAAAAGGGGAACTGTTCATGGTATAAGGGGGAACTGTTCATGGTATAAGGGGAACTGTTCATGGTATAAGAGGGAACTGTTCATGGTATAAGGGGGAACTGTTCATGGTATAAGGGGGAACTGTTCATGGTATAAAGGGGAACTGTTCATGGTATAAGGGGAACTGTTCATGGTGTAAAGGGAACTGTTCATGTTATAAAGGGAACTGTTCATGGTATAAGGGGAACTGTTCATGGTATAAGGGGGAACTGTTCATGGTAAAAAGGGGAACTGTTCATGGTATAAGGGGAACTGTTCATGGTATAAGGGGAACTGTTCATGGTATAATGGGGAACTGTTCATGGTATAAGGGGGAACTGTTCATGGTATAAGGGGGAACTGTTCATGGTATAAGGGGGAACTGTTCATGGTATAAGGGGGAACTGTTCATGGTGTAAGGGGGAACTGTTCATAGTATAAGGGGGAACTGTTCATGGTTTAAGGGGAACTGTTCATGGTATTAGGGGGAACTGTTCATGGTATAAGGGGAACTGTTCATGGTATAAGGGGGAACTGTTCATGGTATAAAGGGGAGCTGTTCAAGTTATAAGGGGGAACTGTTCATGGTATAAGGGGAACTGTTCATGGTATAAGGAGGAACTGTTTATGGTATAAGGGGGAACTGTTCATAGTATAAGGGGGAACTGTTCATGGTATAAGGAGGAACTGTTCATGGTATAAGGAGGAACTGTTCATGGTTAAGGGGAACTGTTCATGGTATTAGGGGGAACTGTTCATGGTATAAGGGGGAACTGTTAATGGTATAAGGGGGAACTGTTCATGGTATAAGGGAACTGTTCATGGTATAAGGGGGAACTGTTCATGGTATAAAGGGAACTGTTCATGTTAGAAAGGGAACTGTTCATGGTATAAGGGGAACTGTTCATGGTATAAGGGGAACTGTTCATGTTATAAAGGGAACTGTTCATGGTATAAGGGGAACTGTTAATGGTATAAGGGGGAACTGTTCATGGTATAAGGGGGAACTGTTCATGGTATAAGGGGAACTGTTCATGGTATAAGGGGAACTGTTCATGGTATAAGGGGAACTGTTCATGGTAAAAGGGAACTGTTCATGGTATAAGGGGAACTGTTCATGGTATAAGGGGAACTGTTCATGGTATAAGGGGAAACTGTTCATGGTATAAGGGGAACTGTTCATGGTATAAGGGGAACTGTTCATGGTATAAGGGGAACTGTTCATGGTATAAGGGGAACTGTTCATGGTATAAGGGGAACTGTTCATGGTATAAGAGGAACTGTTCATGGTATAAGGGGAACTGTTCATGGTATAAGGGGAACTGTTCATGGTATAAGGGGAACTGTTCATGGTATAAGGGGAACTGTTCATGGTATAAGGGGAACTGTTCATGGTATAAGGGGAACTGTTCATGGTATAAGGGGAACTGTTCATGGTATAAGGGGAACTGTTCATGGTATAAGGGGAACTGTTCATGGTATAAGGGGAACTGTTCATGGTATAAGGGGAACTGTTCATGTTATAAGGGGAACTGTTCATGGTATAAGGGGAACTGTTCATGTTATCGCATTTGTCTGATTTGCTGCATTCAGACGCAATAACCTGAGATGTTCTGGTCTGGTACAGCATGATAGTTGGCTAGGGACGCCTAGGGACCTGTGTGTCAGTAGCCTTAACCTCTAGGGACGCCTAGGGACCAGTGTGTCAGTAGCCTTAACCTCTAGGGACGCCTAGGGACCAGTGTGTCAGTAGCCTTAACCTCTAGGGACGCCTAGGGACCAGTGTGTCAGTAGCCTTAACCTCTAGGGACGCCTAGGGACAAGTGTGTCAGTAGCCTTAATCTCTAGGGACGCCTAGGGACCAGTGTGTCAGTAGCCTTAACCTCTAGGGACGCCTAGGGACCAGTGTGTCAGTAGCCTTAACCTCTAGGGACGCCTAGGGACCAGTGTGTCAGTAGCCTTAACCTCTAGGGACGCCTAGGGACCAGTGTGTCAGTAGCCTTAACCTCTAGGGACGCCTAGGGACCAGTGTGTCAGTAGCCTTAACCTCTAGGGACGCCTAGGGACCAGTGTGTCAGTAGCCTTAACCTCTAGGGACGCCTTGGGACCAGTGTGTCAGTAGCCTTAACCTCTAGGGACGCCTAGGGACCAGTGTGTCAGTAGCCTTAACCTCTAGGGACGCCTAGGGACCAGTGTGTCAGAAGCCTTAACCTCTAGGGACGCCTAGGGACCAGTGTGTCAGTAGCCTTAACCTCTAGGGACACCTAGGGACCAGTGTGTCAGTAGCCTTAACCTCTAGGGACGCCTAGGGACCAGTGTGTCAGTAGCCTTAACCTCTAGGGACGCCTAGGGACCAGTGTGTCAGTAGCCTTAACCTCTAGGGACGCCTAGGGACCAGTGTGTCAGTAGCCTTAACCTCTAGGGACGCCTAGGGACCAGTGTGTCAGTAGCCTTAACCTCTAGGGACGCCTAGGGACCAGTGTGTCAGTAGCCTTAACCTCTAGGGACGCCTAGGGACCAGTGTGTCAGTAGCCTTAACCTCTAGGGACACCTAGGGACCAGTGTGTCAGTAGCCTTAACCTCTAGGGACGCCTAGGGACCAGTGTGTCAGTAGCCTTATCATCTAGGGACACCTAGGGACCAGTGTGTCAGTAGCCTTAACCTCTAGGGACGCCTAGGGACCAGTGTGTCAGTAGCCTTAACCTCTAGGGACGCCTAGGGACCAGTGTGTCAGTAGCCTTAACCTCTAGGGACGCCTAGGGACCAGTGTGTCAGTAGCCTTGTTCTCTAGGGACGCCTAGGGACCAGTGTGTCAGTAGCCTTAACCTCTAGGGACGCCTAGGGACCAGTGTGTTAGTAGCCTTAACCTTTAGGGACAGCTAGGGACCAGTGTGTCAGCAGCCTTAACCTCTAGGGACGCCTAGGGACCAGTGTGTCAGTAGCCTTAACCTCTAGGGACACCTAGGGACCAGTGTGTCAGCAGCCTTAACCTCTAGGGACGCCTAGGGACCAGTGTGTCAGTAGCCTTAACCTCTAGGGACGCCTAGGGACCAGTGTGTCAGTAGTCTTAACCTCTAGGGACGCCTAGGGACCAGTGTGTCAGTAGCCTTAACCTCTAGGGACACCTAGGGACCAGTGTGTCAGTAGCCTTAACCTCTAGGGACGCCTAGGGACCAGTGTGTCAGTAGTCTTAACCTCTAGGGACGCCTAGGGACCAGTGTGTCAGTAGTCTTAACCTCTAGGGACGCCTAGGGACCAGTGTGTCAGTAGCCTTAACCTCTAGGGACGCCTAGGGTCCAGTGTGTCAGTAGCCTTAACTTCTAGGGACACCTAGGGACCAGTGTGTCAGAAGCCTTAACCTCTAGGGACACCTAGGGACCAGTGTGTCAGTAGCCTTAACCTCTAGGGACACCTAGGGACCAGTGTGTCAGTAGCCTTAACCTCTAGGGACACCTAGGGACCAGTGTGTCAGTAGCCTTAACCTCTAGGGACGCCTAGGGACCAGTGTGTCAGTAGCCTTAACCTCTAGGGACGCCTAGGGACCAGTGTGTCAGTAGCCTTAACCTCTAGGGACGCCTAGGGACCAGTGTGTCAGTAGCCTTAACCTCTAGGGACACCTAGGGACCAGTGTGTCAGTAGCCTTAACCTCTAGGGACGCCTAGGGACCAGTGTGTCAGTAGCCTTAACCTCTAGGGACGCCTAGGGACCAGTGTGTCAGTAGCCTTAACCTCTAGGGACGCCTAGGGACCAGTGTGTCAGTAGCCTTAACCTCTAGGGACGCCTAGGGACCAGTGTGTCAGTAGCCTTAACCTCTAGGGACGCCTAGGGACCAGTGTGTCAGTAGCCTTAACCTCTAGGGACGCCTAGGGACCAGTGTGTCAGTAGCCTTAACCTCTAGGGACGCCTAGGGACCAGTGTGTCAGTAGCCTTAACCTCTAGGGACGCCTAGGGACCAGTGTGTCAGTAGCCTTAACCTCTAGGGACACCTAGGGACCAGTGTGTCAGTAGCCTTAACCTCTAGGGACGCCTAGGGACCAGTGTGTCAGTAGCCTTAACCTCTAGGGACGCCTAGGGACCAGTGTGTCAGTAGCCTTAACCTCTAGGGACGCCTAGGGACCAGTGTGTCAGTAGCCTTAACCTCTAGGGACGCCTAGGGACCAGTGTGTCAGTAGCCTTAACCTCTAGGGACGCCTAGGGACCAGTGTGTCAGTAGCCTTAACCTCTAGGGACGCCTAGGGACCAGTGTGTCAGTAGCCTTAACCTCTAGGGACGCCTAGGGACCAGTGTGTCAGTAGCCTTAACCTCTAGGGACGCCTAGGGACCAGTGTGTCAGTAGCCTTAACCTCTAGGGACGCCTAGGGACCAGTGTGTCAGTAGCCTTAACCTCTAGGGACGCCTAGGGACCAGTGTGTCAGTAGCCTTAACCTCTAGGGACGCCTAGGGACCAGTGTGTCAGTAGCCTTAACCTCTAGGGACGCCTAGGGACCAGTGTGTCAGTAGCCTTAACCTCTAGGGACGCCTAGGGACCAGTGTGTCAGTAGCCTTAACCTCTAGGGACGCCTAGGGACCAGTGTGTCAGTAGCCTTAACCTCTAGGGACGCCTAGGGACCAGTGTGTCAGTAGCCTTAACCTCTAGGGACGCCTAGGGACCAGTGTGTCAGTAGCCTTAACCTCTAGGGACGCCTAGGGACCAGTGTGTCAGAAGCCTTAACCTCTAGGGACGCCTAGGGACCAGTGTGTCAGTAGCCTTAACCTCTAGGGACGCCTAGGGACCAGTGTGTCAGTAGCCTTAACCTCTAGGGACGCCTAGGGACCAGTGTGTCAGTAGCCTTAACCTCTAGGGACGCCTAGGGACCAGTGTGTCAGTAGCCTTAACCTCTAGGGACGCCTAGGGACCAGTGTGTCAGTAGCCTTAACCTCTAGGGACGCCTAGGGACCAGTGTGTCAGTAGCCTTAACCTCTAGGGACGCCTAGGGACCAGTGTGTCAGTAGCCTTAACCTCTAGGGACGCCTAGGGACCAGTGTGTCAGTAGCCTTAACCTCTAGGGACGCCTAGGGACCAGTGTGTCAGTAGCCTTAACCTCTAGGGACGCCTAGGGACCAGTGTGTCAGTAGCCTTAACCTCTAGGGACGCCTAGGGACCAGTGTGTCAGTAGCCTTAACCTCTAGGGACGCCTAGGGACCAGTGTGTCAGTAGCCTTAACCTCTAGGGACGCCTAGGGACCTCAGCCTTAACCTCTAGGGACGCCTAGGGACCAGTGTGTCAGTAGCCTTAACCTCTAGGGACGCCTAGGGACCAGTGTGTCAGTAGCCTTAACCTCTAGGGACGCCTAGGGACCAGTGTGTCAGTAGCCTTAACCTCTAGGGACGCCTAGGGACCAGTGTGTCAGTAGCCTTAACCTCTAGGGACGCCTAGGGACCAGTGTGTCAGTAGCCTTAACCTCTAGGGACGCCTAGGGACCAGTGTGTCAGTAGCCTTAACCTCTAGGGACGCCTAGGGACCAGTGTGTCAGTAGCCTTAACCTCTAGGGACGCTAGGGACCAGTGTGTCAGTAGCCTTAACCTCTAGGGACGCCTAGGGACCAGTGTGTCAGTAGCCTTAACCTCTAGGGACGCCTAGGGACCAGTGTGTCAGTAGCCTTAACCTCTAGGGACACCTAGGGACCAGTGTGTCAGTAGCCTTAACCTCTAGGGACGCCTAGGGACCAGTGTGTCAGTAGCCTTAACCTCTAGGGACGCCTAGGGACCAGTGTGTCAGTAGCCTTAACCTCTAGGGACGCCTAGGGACCAGTGTGTCAGTAGCCTTAACCTCTAGGGACGCCTAGGGACCAGTGTGTCAGTAGCCTTAACCTCTAGGGACGCCTAGGGACCAGTGTGTCAGTAGCCTTAACCTCTAGGGACGCCTAGGGACCAGTGTGTCAGTAGCCTTAACCTCTAGGGACGCCTAGGGACCAGTGTGTCAGTAGCCTTACCTCTAGGGACGCCTAGGGACCAGTGTGTCAGTAGCCTTAACCTCTAGGGACGCCTAGGGACCAGTGTGTCAGTAGCCTTAACCTCTAGGGACGCCTAGGGACCAGTGTGTCAGTAGCCTTAACCTCTAGGGACGCCTAGGGACCAGTGTGTCAGTAGCCTTAACCTCTAGGGACGCCTAGGGACCAGTGTGTCAGTAGCCTTAACCTCTAGGGACGCCTAGGGACCAGTGTGTCAGTAGCCTTAACCTCTAGGGACGCCTAGGGACCAGTGTGTCAGTAGCCTTAACCTCTAGGGACGCCTAGGGACCAGTGTGTCAGTAGCCTTAACCTCTAGGGACGCCTAGGGACCAGTGTGTCAGTAGCCTTAACCTCTAGGGACGCCTAGGGACCAGTGTGTCAGTAGCCTTAACCTCTAGGGACGCCTAGGGACCAGTGTGTCAGTAGCCTTAACCTCTAGGGACGCCTAGGGACCAGTGTGTCAGAAGCCTTAACCTCTAGGGACGCCTAGGGACCAGTGTGTCAGTAGCCTTAACCTCTAGGGACGCCTAGGGACCAGTGTGTCAGAAGCCTTAACCTCTAGGGACGCCTAGGGACCAGTGTGTCAGAAGCCTTAACCTCTAGGGACGCCTAGGGACCAGTGTGTCAGAACCTTAACCTCTAGGGACGCCTAGGGACCAGTGTGTCAGAAGCCTTAACCTCTAGGGACGCCTAGGGACCAGTGTGTCAGTAGCCTTAACCTCTAGGGACGCCTAGGGACCAGTGTGTCAGTAGCCTTAACCTCTAGGGACACCTAGGGACCAGTGTGTCAGTAGCCTTAACCTCTAGGGACGCCTAGGGACCAGTGTGTCAGTAGCTTAACCTCTAGGGACGCCTAGGGACCAGTGTGTCAGTAGCCTTAACCTCTAGCGACGCCTAGGGACCAGTGTGTCAGTAGCCTTAACCTCTAGGGACACCTAGGGACCAGTGTGTCAGCAGCCTTAACCTCTAGGGACGCCTAGGGACCAGTGTGTCAGTAGGCTTGTTCTCTAGGGACGCCTAGGGACCAGTGTGTCAGTAGCCTTGTTTCTAGGGACGCCTAGGGACCAGTGTGTCAGTAGCCTTAACCTCTAGGGACGCCTAGGGACCAGTGTGTCAGTAGCCTTAACCTCTAGGGACAGCTAGGGACCAGTGTGTCAGTAGCCTTAACCTCTAGGGACGCCTAGGGACCAGTGTGTCAGTAGCCTTAACCTCTAGGGACACCTAGGGACCAGTGTGTCAGCAGCCTTAACCTCTAGGGACGCCTAGGGACCAGTGTGTCAGTAGCCTTAACCTCTAGGGACGCCTAGGGACCAGTGTGTCAGTAGCCTTAACCTCTAGGGACGCCTAGGGACCAGTGTGTCAGTAGCCTTAACCTCTAGGGACACCTAGGGACCAGTGTGTCAGTAGCCTTAACCTCTAGGGACGCCTAGGGACCAGTGTGTCAGTAGCCTTAACCTCTAGGGACGCCTAGGGACCAGTGTGTCAGTAGCCTTAACCTCTAGGGACGCCTAGGGACCAGTGTGTCAGTAGCCTTAACCTCTAGGGACGCCTAGGGACCAGTGTGTCAGTAGCCTTAACCTCTAGGGACGCCTAGGGACCAGTGTGTCAGTAGCCTTAACCTCTAGGGACGCCTAGGGACCAGTGTGTCAGAAGCTTAACCTCTAGGGACGCCTAGGGACCAGTGTGTCAGTAGCCTTAACCTCTAGGGACGCCTAGGGACCAGTGTGTCAGTAGCCTTAACCTCTAGGGACGCCTAGGGACCAGTGTGTCAGTAGCCTTAACCTCTAGGGACGCCTAGGGACCAGTGTGTCAGTAGCCTTAACCTCTAGGGACGCCTAGGGACCAGTGTGTCAGTAGCCTTAACCTCTAGGGACGCCTAGGGACCAGTGTGTCAGTAGCCTTAACCTCTAGGGACGCCTAGGGACCAGTGTGTCAGTAGCCTTAACCTCTAGGGACGCCTAGGGACCAGTGTGTCAGTAGCCTTAACCTCTAGGGACGCCTAGGGACCAGTGTGTCAGTAGCCTTAACCTCTAGGGACGCCTAGGGACCAGTGTGTCAGTAGCCTTAACCTCTAGGGACGCCTAGGGACCAGTGTGTCAGTAGCCTTAACCTCTAGGGACGCCTAGGGACCAGTGTGTCAGAGCCTTAACCTCTAGGGACGCCTAGGGACCAGTGTGTCAGTAGCCTTAACCTCTAGGGACACCTAGGGACCAGTGTGTCAGTAGCCTTAACCTCTAGGGACGCCTAGGGACCAGTGTGTCAGTAGCCTTAACCTCTAGGGACGCCTAGGGACCAGTGTGTCAGTAGCCTTAACCTCTAGGGACGCCTAGGGACCAGTGTGTCAGTAGCCTTAACCTCTAGGGACGCCTAGGGACCAGTGTGTCAGAGCCTTAACCTCTAGGGACGCCTAGGGACCAGTGTGTCAGTAGCCTTAACCTCTAGGGACGCCTAGGGACCAGTGTGTCAGAAACCTTAACCTCTAGGGACGCCTAGGGACCAGTGTGTCAGTAGCCTTAACCTCTAGGGACGCCTAGGGACCAGTGTGTCAGAAGCCTTAACCTCTAGGGACGCCTAGGGACCAGTGTGTCAGAAGCCTTAACCTCTAGTGACTCCTAGGGACCAGTGTGTCAGTAGCCTTAACCTCTAGGGACGCCTAGGGACCAGTGTGTCAGTAGCCTTAACCTCTAGGGACACCTAGGGACCAGTGTGTCAGTAGCCTTAACCTCTAGGGACGCCTAGGGACCAGTGTGTCAGTAGCCTTATCCTCTAGGGACGCCTAGGGACCAGTGTGTCAGTAGCCTTAACCTCTAGGGACGCCTAGGGACCAGTGTGTCAGTAGCCTTAACCTCTAGGGACGCCTAGGGACCAGTGTGTCAGTAGCCTTAACCTCTAGGGACGCCTAGGGACCAGTGTGTCAGTAGCCTTAACCTCTAGGGACACCTAGGGACCAGTGTGTCAGTAGCCTTAACCTCTAGGGACGCCTAGGGACCAGTGTGTCAGTAGTTGTAACCTCTAGGGACGCTTAGGGACCAGTGTGTCAGTAGCCTTAACCTCTAGGGACACCTAGGGACCAGTGTGTCAGTAGTTTAACCTCTAGGGACACCTAGGGACCAGTGTGTCAGTAGCCTTAACCTCTAGGGACGCCTAGGGACCAGTGTGTCAGTAGTTTAACCTCTAGGGACACCTAGGGACCAGTGTGTCAGTAGCCTTAACCTCTAGGGACACCTAGGGACCAGTGTGTCAGTAGCCTTAACCTCTAGGGACACCTAGGGACCAGTGTGTCAGTAGCCTTAACCTCTAGGGACGCCTAGGGACCAGTGTGTCAGTAGCCTTAACCTCTAGGGACACCTAGGGACCAGTGTGTCAGTAGCCTTAACCTCTAGGGACGCCTAGGGACCAGTGTGTCAGTAGCCTTAACCTCTAGGGACGCCTAGGGACCAGTGTGTCAGTAGCCTTAACCTCTAGGGACACCTAGGGACCAGTGTGTCAGTAGCCTTAACCTCTAGGGACACCTAGGGACCAGTGTGTCAGTAGCCTTAACCTCTAGGGACGCCTAGGGACCAGTGTGTCAGTAGCCTTAACCTCTAGGGACGCCTAGGGACCAGTGTGTCAGTAGCCTTAACCTCTAGGGACGCCTAGGGACCAGTGTGTCAGTAGCCTTAACCTCTAGGGACGCCTAGGGACCAGTGTGTCAGTAGCCTTAACCTCTAGGGACGCCTAGGGACCAGTGTGTCAGTAGCCTTAACCTCTAGGGACGCCTAGGGACCAGTGTGTCAGTAGCCTTAACCTCTAGGGACGCCTAGGGACCAGTGTGTCAGTAGCCTTAACCTCTAGGGACACCTAGGGACCAGTGTGTCAGTAGCCTTAACCTCTAGGGACGCCTAGGGACCAGTGTGTCAGTAGCCTTAACCTCTAGGGACACCTAGGGACCAGTGTGTCAGTAGCCTTAACCTCTAGGGACGCCTAGGGACCAGTGTGTCAGTAGTTAACCTCTAGGGACACCTAGGGACCAGTGTGTCAGTAGCCTTAACCTCTAGGGACACCTAGGGACCAGTGTGTCAGTAGCCTTAACCTCTAGGGACACCTAGGGACCAGTGTGTCAGTAGCCTTAACCTCTAGGGACGCCTAGGGACCAGTGTGTCAGTAGCCTTAACCTCTAGGGACGCCTAGGGACCAGTGTGTCAGTAGCCTTAACCTCTAGGGACGCCTAGGGACCAGTGTGTCAGTAGCCTTAACCTCTAGGGACACCTAGGGACCAGTGTGTCAGTAGCCTTAACCTCTAGGGACGCCTAGGACCATTGTGTCAGTAGCCTTAACCTCTAGGGACGCCTAGGGACCAGTGTGTCAGTAGCCTTAACCTCTAGGGACACCTAGGGACCAGTGTGTCAGTAGCCTTAACCTCTAGGGACGCCTAGGGACCAGTGTGTCAGTAGCCTTAACCTCTAGGGACGCCTAGGGACCAGTGTGTCAGTAGCCTTAACCTCTAGGGACGCCTAGGGACCAGTGTGTCAGTAGCCTTAACCTCTAGGGACGCCTAGGGACCAGTGTGTCAGTAGCCTTAACCTCTAGGGACGCCTAGGGACCAGTGTGTCAGTAGCCTTAACCTCTAGGGACACCTAGGGACCAGTGTGTCAGTAGCCTTAACCTCTAGGGACACCTAGGGACCAGTGTGTCAGTAGCCTTAACCTCTAGGGACGCCTAGGGACCAGTGTGTCAGTAGCCTTAACCTCTAGGGACACCTAGGGACCAGTGTGTCAGTAGCCTTAACCTCTAGGGACACCTAGGGACCAGTGTGTCAGTAGCCTTAACCTCTAGGGACGCCTAGGGACCAGTGTGTCAGTAGCCTTAACCTCTAGGGACGCCTAGGGACCAGTGTGTCAGTAGCCTTAACCTCTAGGGACACCTAGGGACCAGTGTGTCAGTAGCCTTAACCTCTAGGGACGCCTAGGGACCAGTGTGTCAGTAGCCTTAACCTCTAGGGACACCTAGGGACCAGTGTGTCAGTAGCCTTAACCTCTAGGGACGCCTAGGGACCAGTGTGTCAGTAGCCTTAACCTCTAGGGACGCCTAGGGACCAGTGTGTCAGTAGCCTTAACCTCTAGGGACGCCTAGGGACCAGTGTGTCAGTAGCCTTAACCTCTAGGGACGCCTAGGGACCAGTGTGTCAGTAGCCTTAACCTCTAGGGACGCCTAGGGACCAGTGTGTCAGTAGCCTTAACCTCTAGGGACGCCTAGGGACCAGTGTGTCAGTAGCCTTAACCTCTAGGGACGCCTAGGGACCAGTGTGTCAGTAGCCTTAACCTCTAGGGACGCCTAGGGACCAGTGTGTCAGTAGCCTTAACCTCTAGGGACGCCTAGGGACCAGTGTGTCAGAGCCTTAACCTCTAGGGACGCCTAGGGACCAGTGTGTCAGTAGCCTTAACCTCTAGGGACGCCTAGGGACCAGTGTGTCAGTAGCCTTAACCTCTAGGGACGCCTAGGGACCAGTGTGTCAGTAGCCTTAACCTCTAGGGACGCCTAGGGACCAGTGTGTCAGTAGCCTTAACCTCTAGGGACGCCTAGGGACCAGTGTGTCAGTAGCCTTAACCTCTAGGGACGCCTAGGGACCAGTGTGTCAGTAGCCTTAACCTCTAGGGACACCTAGGACCAGTGTGTCAGTAGCCTTAACCTCTAGGGACGCCTAGGGACCAGTGTGTCAGTAGCCTTAACCTCTAGGGACGCCTAGGGACCAGTGTGTCAGTAGCCTTAACCTCTAGGGACGCCTAGGGACCAGTGTGTCAGTAGCCTTAACCTCTAGGGACGCCTAGGGACCAGTGTGTCAGTAGCCTTAACCTCTAGGGACGCCTAGGGACCAGTGTGTCAGTAGCCTTAACCTCTAGGGACGCCTAGGGACCAGTGTGTCAGTAGCCTTAACCTCTAGGGACGCCTAGGGACCAGTGTGTCAGTAGCCTTAACCTCTAGGGACGCCTAGGGACCAGTGTGTCAGTAGCCTTAACCTCTAGGGACGCCTAGGGACCAGTGTGTCAGTAGCCTTAACCTCTAGGGACACCTAGGGACCAGTGTGTCAGTAGCCTTAACCTCTAGGGACGCCTAGGGACCAGTGTGTCAGTAGCCTTAACCTCTAGGGACGCCTAGGGACCAGTGTGTCAGTAGCCTTAACCTCTAGGGACGCCTAGGGACCAGTGTGTCAGTAGCCTTAACCTCTAGGGACGCCTAGGGACCAGTGTGTCAGTAGCCTTAACCTCTAGGGACACCTAGGGACCAGTGTGTCAGTAGCCTTAACCTCTAGGGACACCTAGGGACCATTGTGTCAGTAGTTTAACCTCTAGGGACACTTAGGGACCAGTGTGTCAGTAGCCTTAACCTCTAGGGACGCCTAGGGACCAGTGTGTCAGTAGCCTTAACCTCTAGGGACACCTAGGGACCAGTGTGTGTCAGTAGCCTTAACCTCTAGGGACGCCTAGGGACTATTGTGTCAGTAGTTTAACCTCTAGGGACACCTAGGGACCAGTGTGTCAGTAGCCTTAACCTCTAGGGACACCTAGGGACTATTGTGTCAGTAGCCTTAACCTCTAGGGACACCTAGGGACCAGTGTGTCAGTAGCCTTAACCTCTAGGGACGCCTAGGGACTATTGTGTCAGTAGCCTTAACCTCTAGGGACGCCTAGGGACCAGTGTGTCAGTAGCCTTAACCTCTAGGGACGCCTAGGGACCAGTGTGTCAGTAGCCTTAACCTCTAGGGACACCTAGGGACCAGTGTGTCAGTAGCCTTAACCTCTAGGGACGCCTAGGGACCAGTGTGTCAGTAGCCTTAACCTCTAGGGACGCCTAGGGACCAGTGTGTCAGTAGCCTTAACCTCTAGGGACACCTAGGGACCAGTGTGTCAGTAGCCTTAACCTCTAGGGACATCTAGGGACCAGTGTGTCAGTAGCCTTAACCTCTAGGGACGCCTAGGGACCAGTGTGTCAGTAGCCTTAACCTCTAGGGACACCTAGGGACCAGTGTGTCAGTAGCCTTAACCTCTAGGGACGCCTAGGGACCAGTGTGTCAGTAGCCTTAACCTCTAGGGACACCTAGGGACCAGTGTGTCAGTAGCCTTAACCTCTAGGGACACCTAGGGACTATTGTGTCAGTAGCCTTAACCTCTAGGGACACCTAGGGACCAGTGTGTCAGTAGCCTTAACCTCTAGGGACGCCTAGGGACTATTGTGTCAGTAGTTAACCTCTAGGGACACCTAGGGACCAGTGTGTCAGTAGCCTTAACCTCTAGGGACGCCTAGGGACTATTGTGTCAGTAGCCTTAACCTCTAGGGACACCTAGGGACCAGTGTGTCAGTAGCCTTAACCTCTAGGGACGCCTAGGGACTATTGTGTCAGTAGTTGTAACCTCTAGGGACACCTAGGGACCAGTGTGTCAGTAGCCTTAACCTCTAGGGACGCCTAGGGACCATTGTGTCAGTAGCCTTAACCTCTAGGGACACCTAGGGACCAGTGTGTCAGTAGCCTTAACCTCTAGGGACACCTAGGGACCAGTGTGTCAGTAGCCTTAACCTCTAGGGACACCTAGGGACCAGTGTGTCAGTAGCCTTAACCTCTAGGGACGCCTAGGGACCAGTGTGTCAGTAGCCTTAACCTCTAGGGACACCTAGGGACTATTGTGTCAGTAGCCTTAACCTCTAGGGACGCCTAGGGACTATTGTGTCAGTAGCGTTAACCTCTAGGGACACCTAGGGACCAGTGTGTCAGTAGCCTTAACCTCTAGGGACGCCTAGGGACCAGTGTGTAAGTAGTGTCACAGTAAAATCTCTAGGAAGAGATTCGGCCTACTCCAGTATCGCCTATTCTACTCATTCACGTCTATTTAATCAAGAACTACAGCCAAGAACAACAATAACAAGTAGTACTTCCAGACGTCTAGACAGTATACCAGTCTCCTCCCTTCACCACGGCCCGTCACCCCACCTCACACCTGGGTCGCTGGCAGACCACGCCCTCCGAAACAAGCAGTTTAACAGCTGGTTAATAGTTAAAGAAGCCATCAGCGCCATCTGCCCGGCCAATATTCTGTATAAATAGGGCTACTAAGCTCTCCAAGATTCAGATTATTCCTGGGTGCTGTTGCTGAGTAGACCTGTTAACACATCTCGGCGTGGTAACGGATTTAGTCAGACTAGCTCACAGTACTCCACACCATATTTTATTTTGCACCTTAACGTAACGTAAATTTGATTGTTCATCTTGCTTGTTTTTGCACAATTTGTATTAAAGCCAAGCCTGGATATTTTTTGTAATTTGTTTAAATTCATATTTTTATCAAAGTAAAATATTTTTAAATGTTTTTTCCCTCTGCTTTATTCTACAGTTTATTTCACTGTGAAGACACTTTTGCAGTTTATCTTTTTTATATATATTTTGTAACTGGCATTATAGAGGCTGCACGACCACCAACGTTTCCCGTCACAAATTGGGGGCCTGTGCTAGGAGCCTCGCTCAGGTAGTGCTTCTAGACCCTTCACTTAAAGTTGTGGTAACTGTATTTGGCTTTATTGCCAATTAAATTTTTCAGAACTCGTATTTTTAGACTAATTTAGATTGTGCTTCATACTGTTTGATTTCCAGATGTAGCATTATATGATTGTTGGATGACTTTGGATTACGTGGTGTCTGGTGGCCACAGGTCTTTCCACCTTATTCTCGTCCCTACAGGAGAGTTCTCATTCAGACAGATCACCCCCTTTGGTACCCCTGGTACTTTGGTCTGTCTTCGGGTCAAGTACACCCACTTCTTTGCAACACTAACATAGGAGGATATAGAGGGCCAAAGTTCCTCTCGCACGGACTATGCTGTAAGGTTGGGACCCCTACAAGCAATTTTCGTCATTAATTGACACTTCGCACCCCTTCGCGTCGGTCAGAGACATGGTACTTACACAGATAGGGAGTTAACATTCTTTTTCAGAGCACAAAGATTGTTAATTCTGTAAGTATTATCTAGTTTTAGTAGGAAACCTCGTACCTTTGCTCTCGTCATTAGAGACAAGGTAAGAAATCCCTACATCTTTGGACTACCTTCGAGACAATTGTCTCACCTTCAAGTAAGATCCCTCTTGTCCTTATCGTCATCATATAGAGTACCGGGCACAAGATTCCCTAGTTTCTTGAAACGCTTAGTTTCAACTTTTGATATTAATTGTAACCTTGACTATTAAGTTTAACAGGATAGTTTACCGTTGCCACATCATCCTGTCACTGACATTTCATATTTTTGTACTTCCACCTGAGTATTCTTTTGCATATATATTTGCTATCATTCACCATGTTTCGTCTTTCCACATTCCGACAGAATCCAAACGATGAAGTGAGCACACTAGTTCGTGCCACCAAGGTGGAGATGCTGACTCTAGTAAATGAGTACCACCTTACAGCCCCACATGGAGCCACTAAAACTGATCTGCACAACCTCATCTTGGACCACTTATTAAACAATGATGCTATTACTCCTGAATCTCATGAACATTATTTAATTGCAGACGAGAACGCCTTGGCAGCCATGAAATTGAAGCTAGAACTCGCAAATGCCGAATGCGAACGTCTGAAGGAACAAGTGGCCCTTGAGAAGGAAACCCTCCAAAGGAAGGAACGGGAAGCCACACTTCAGAGGGAAGCTCTTCAGCTCCAAAAAGAACAAGCTGCCCTACAATGTGAGCAGGTTGAATTCCAACGTGAGCGTGAGAAGGAACAGCTCGAATTAAAAGAACGCGATCAGGAGATGCAACGTGAACACGATAAGAAACTTGCCGATAGTGCTCTAGACCACCGCAAGAAAGAACCTTGACTTAGAAACTACACACCACACTCGGCGCCAACAAGCTGAAGCTAAACTTCCGATACGTTTTAACCTTTCCCATGCAATTGAGTTAATGCCATCTTTTGTTGAGGCAGAAGTAGATGTCTTTTTAACTTCATTTGAGGCTCTAGCTACCCAACTTAGCTGGCCTCAGGATCAGTGGTCTGTGCTTCTCAGGTCTCATTTAACAGGTAGAGCTGCAGTGACTATCAGTACTATAGCGTCTGAAACCGACTACCAGGTACTGAAGCAAGCAGTGCTCGATGCCTACCTCCTCTCCACCGAGACCTACAGACGTAAGTTCAGGGATTACCTTAAAGCAAGTGCTACCACTTATCTAGAGTTTGCAAATAACAAGAAGAGATATTTTATGAAGTGGCTGGAAGCCGCAAAAGTCTCCACCTTTACAAATCTCGTCAACCTCATCCTGGTGGAAGAATTCCTTAGGCGTGTACCTAATCCAATACGTCTCTACCTAGCCGATAAGGAAGAAAACGACTTTACCAGGTGTGCTAAATTGGCTAACTCTTACAGCCTTATTCACAGAGTACCATCTGACGCACCTTCCAGTAAGTCAACCTGGTCTAGTCCTACAAAAGTGAGTACCAGCAATGTGAACGCGTTGTATTGCAAATATTGCAGAACCTATGGACATGCCATAGAAAAGTGTTTTAAGAACAAGGGCATCAGTGAGACTCCTAAACCCAAATCTACTCCTCCTAAACCCAGTAAGCCTGTTATGAATATTCATGTTAACTCAAATGATCTTTCTCTCTTCAACAGACACCTGTATCCCGGAACTGTCTCTGCCAGTTGTGGGGATTCGGAGGAAAGGTTCAAATTGGAGATCTTGAGAGACACAGCTGCTCTACAATCCATTCTTCTGAAGTCAGCTGTACCCAACGTCACCTACACTGGAGAAACTGTTCTCATCACGGACCTAACTGCTACTACACCATATCCCCTTGCCAGAGTCTGCCTGGACTGTCACTCTATACAAGGTGAAGTCAAAGTCGCCAGCCAGGAAAAGCCTTTTCCCATATCAGGAGTTCAACTTCTCCTGGGCAATGACTTGGCCGAAGGTAAACAACCTACAAATCTAATTGTCGACAAACCCCAGGTATGTGACTCGGCAGTGGAAAATCCTTGTTTTGCAGTTTGTTAAAGAAGAGGACCCATCTACAAATGAGCCTATGAAATCTCTCCTGTTTTGGTGACGACACGTGCTCAAGCAGCACTCCTGCAACCAGCTGCTCCATCTACTACAGCTGTCTCTCAAGATTCTCAGAACCTCCCACCGAATCTCACCGTTCTGGAGCTCCGTAAGTTGCAGAGAGAGGATCCTACCCTAACATCTTTATTCTTTCAGGCTGAAACACAATAGGATAGTATCCCTGGGTTCTTTGTAGAGAATCAACTACTCTACCGTAAGTATAGAACCAGCAAATTGAAGGAGGACGACTATTGGGCCACCGTTAATCAACTGGTAGTTCCCACCAGCCTACGGCCCGATATCTTGCATCTGGCCCATGGACCACTATCACACTACGGCTTTAACAAGACCTACCACACCCTTAAACAGGACTATTACTGGCCAGGTATGGTAAGAGACGTCAAAACTTTCGTACAAGATTGCCATACATGTCAGACGGCAGGAAAGCCTAACATGTCTATTCTCAAGGCTCTCTTATTCCTATTCCAGTGCCTTTGGAACCTTTCAGTAAGTTAATAATAGACTGTGTTGGTCCATTACCCAGGACCAGTTCTGGCAACATCTACATAATCACTGTCCAACTACCAGGTTCCCCATAGCAGTTCCTGTAAAGAACATTACGGCTGCTACCGTTGTGAAACAGCTCCTGAAGATCTTTACCCAGTATGGATTTCTGAAGGAGATACAGAGTGATTGTGGCACCAACTTCACCAGTGATCTCTTCAAGAAGACACTGGAGGAATTCCACATCACACAAGTACTGTCCAGCCGCTATCGTCCTGCTTCACAGGGTTCTCTTGAGCGTAGTCATCAGACTATAATGTCCCATCTAAAGAAATTTTTCGTTGAGACAGAGAAAGACTGGGATAAACAACTTGACCTTATAATGTGTATTTTCAGAAGTCTTCCAAATGAGTTCCTTGGAGTATCTCCTTATGAGATGCTCTACGGCATTAAGTGTCGTACCCCCCTTAAAGCTTTTAAAGATTCACTACGCTCTAACACCTCCAGTGATTCTCTTCATGTACCCCAGTTTCTTCAAAACTTGAGGCACACTCTTGAAAGAGTTCATAAATTTGCTAGTAGTAATTTAATAAGGTCTCAAGCTAATATGAAAATTTATTTTGATAAACAAACTAAAATCAGAAAATTTAATGCGGGAGACTTCGTCCTAGCATATTTTCCAATCCCAGGTTCTCCGTTCCAAAACAAATGTTCAGGTCCCTATCGCATCAATTAATGCAGAAACAACTACAACTACATTCTAGAAACTCCAGATAGGCGGCGGAAGACCCAGTTGTGCCACATCACTCTCCTGAAGGGGGTATAAAGGTACACCTCCCATTGTGTTAGTATCCCTCTCCACCTTCAAGGATCCCTACCTTCACAGTGAGACCTTCCCTGCTTCTCCTCCCGAAGGCACTGACTCTGAGTCAGTGCCTTCCAATTCGGAAATCCTAACAGATCTTCCACGGTACTTTCAGGACCCACACAGTGCTCCTCTCGTCAAAGTCTTCAAACAACACCTGGAGTTATTCAAAGATGATCCCCAGGAGTGTACTGTAGTTCAGCACGACATTAAATTGCTTCCTGGTACGACGCCGATCCGCCAACCTTTCTATCACATCAGCCAACAAAAGAAGGAAGCAATGCTTGCTGAAGTACGGTACCTACTTGATCATGGGCTGGCCACACCTTGTGAGTTCCCTTGGGCCTCACCCTGCATCTTGGTGCCGAAACCTCACGGTAAGGTGCGCCTCTGTACTGACTTTCGCAAATTAAATGCCGTCACCATCAAGGATTCCTACCCTTTGCCACGAATCGACGATATACTTGCTGCTATCGGTAATGCAACTTATCTTTCACAGATTGACTTGTTGAAAGGATACTACCAGATCAGCCTGACGGAGCAGGCTAAGGAAATATCTGCCTTCACGACTCCCCTTGGCCTGTTTAGGTATGAGCGACTTCCCTTTGGATTGTGTAATGCCCCTGCCATCTTTCAGAGAACCGTCAGCATAGTCATCCAGGGCCTGGATAACACCTACGCCTACTTGGATGACATTGTTATGGCAACCACCAGCTGGGACGACCATCTGCTCCAGCTACAGCGGTTGTTCAACAAGCTCCTGAAAGCCGGCCTCACCATTAACTTGGGCAAGTCTACATTCTCCAAAGGTGAAGTACGCTACCTTGGTCATGTGATAGGCAGTGGCAGCCTTGCTCCCTTAACAGTTCATCAACAAGCCATTCAGCATTACCCACGACCTACCACCAGGAAGCAGCTCATGCACTTCCTAGGTCTAGCGTCGTACTATCGCAGATTCGAGAAAAAATTCAGTACAGTAGCGACACCTCTCATTAACCTGACCAGCCCTAAACATCGATATCATTGGACAACTTCACAGGCGGTTGCTTTCGAACAACTGAAGTCTTTATTTTGCACTAATCCCATTCTCGCCTTGCCATATGTTACGAAGCCCTTCGTTCTCAATGTCGACACCAGCAGTACTGGCATCGGAGGTGTCCTTATGCAGCAGCGTGGTGAAGAGGTTTTTCCTGTCAGCTTCTACAGCTACAAGCTGAAATCTCACCAAAGTAATTATAGCACCATCGAGAAGGAGTTTCTGGCAATCCTCCTGAGCATCCAACACTATGAACCTTATCTACAAGGTTACCGGTCCCTCACCATCTATTCGGACCACAACCCTCTCCGATTTCTGCAACAGGCCCAGTTCTCCAATCAACGTCTGCTACGCTGAGCACTGTATGTGCAGAACTTCAGCCTTACCATCTATTTCATCAAGGGCTCGGACAACGTCGTCGCCGACGCACTTTGAGGAGTCCATGAGGTGGGCTCATACACTCCCACTATTCTACACTCTGCTGCAGTCGAATAGGCAATAGGAGCAGGATACAGGGGAGAGCTGTCACGGTAAAATCTCTACGAAGAGATTCGGCCTACTCCATTATCGCCTATTCTATTCATTCACGTCTATTTAATCAAGAACTAAAGCCACGAACAACAATAGCAACTAGTACTTCCAGACGTCTAGACAGTATACCAGTCTCCTCCCTTCACCACGGCCCGTCACCCCACCTCACACCTGGGTCGCTGGGAGACCACGCCCTCCGAAACAAGCAGTTTAACAGCTGGTTAATAGTTAAAGAAGCCATCAGCGCCATCTGCCCGGCCAATATTCTGTATAAATAGGGCTACCAAGCTCTCCAAGATTCAAATTACTCCTGGGTGCTCTTGCTGAGTAGACCTGTTAACACATCTCGGTGTGGTAACGGATTTAGTCAGAATAGCTCACGGAACTCCGCACCATATTTTATTTTGCACCTTAACGTAACGTAAATTTGATTGTTCATCTTGCTTGTTTTTGCACAATTTGTATTAAAGCCAAGCCTGGATATTTTTTGTAATTTGTTTAAATTCATATTTTTATCAAAGTAAAATATGTTTAAATGTTTTTTCCCTCTGCTTTATCCTACAGTTTATTTCACTGTGAAGACACTTTTGCAGTTTATCTTTTTTTTTGTAACTGGCATGACAGAGACTGCACGACCACCAACGTTTCCGTCACAGTAGCCTTAACCTCTAGGGACGCCTAGGGACCAGGTACGCCTGGGGACCTGTGTGTCAATAGCTTTATCCTCTAGGGACGCCTAAGGACTATTGTGTCAGTAGCCTTAACATCTAGGGACGCCTATGACCAGTGTGCCAGTACCTTAACCTCTAGGGACGCCTAGGGACCAGTGTGCCAGTAGCCTTAACCTCTAGGGACGCCTAGGGACCTGTGTGTCAGAAGCTATAACCTCTAGGGACCTGTGTGTCAGAAGCCTTAACCTCTAGGGACGCCTATGAACCAGTGTGCCAGTAGCCTTAACCTCTAGGGACGCCTAGGGACCAGTGTGCCAGTAGCCTTAACCTCTAGGGACGCCTAGGGACCTGTGTGTCAGAAGCTATAACCTCTAGGGACCTGTGTGTCAGAAGCCTTAACCTCTAGGGCGCCTAGGGACCAGTGTGCCAGTAGCCTTAACCTCTAGGGACGCCTAGGGACCTGTGTGTCAGAAGCCTTAACCTCTAGGGACGCCTAGGGACCAGTGTGTCAGAAGCCTTAACCTCTAGGTCGCTTAGGGACTAGTGTGTCAGTAGCCTTAACCTCTAGGGACGCCTAGGGACCAGTGTGTCAGTAGCCTTAACCTCTATGGACGCCTAGGGACCAGTGTGTCATAGCCTTAACCTCTAGGGACGCCTAGGGACCAGTATGTGTCAGCAGCCTTAACCTCTAGGGACGCCTAGGGACCAGTGTGTCAGTAGCCTTGTTCTCTAGGGACGCCTAGTGACCTGTGTGTCAGAAGCCTTAACCTTTAGGACGCCTAGGGACCAGTGTGTCAGTAGCCTTAATCTCTTGGGACGCCTAGGACCTGTGTGTCAGAAGCCTTAACCTCTAGGGACGCCTAGGGACCAGTGTGTCAGTAAGCCTTAACCTCTTGGGACGCCTAGTGGACCTGTGTGTCAGAAGCCTTAACCTCTAGGGACGCCTAGGGACCAGTGTGTCAGTAGCCTTAACCTCTAGGGACGCCTAGTGACCAGTGTGTCAGAAGCCTTAACCTCTAGGGACGCCTAGGGACCAGTGTGTCAGAAGCCTTAACCTCTAGGGACGCCTAGGGACCAGTGTGTCAGAAGCCTTAACCTCTAGGGACGCCTAGAGACTATTGTGCGGGTACAACATCATTTGGTACAGTTACCGCAGGTACAACTTCAGTGGGTACAACTACCGCTGGTACAACTTCAGTGGGTACAACTACCGCTGGTACAACTTCAGTGGGTACAGTTACCGCTGGTACAAATTCAGTGGGTACAGTTACCGCAGGTACAACTTCAGTGGTACAGTTACCGCTGGTACAACTTCAGTGGGTACAGTTACCGCTGGTACAACATCATTTGGTACAGTTACCGCTGGTACAACTTCAGTGGGTACAGTTACCGCTGTACAACTTCAGTGGGTACAAACTACCGCTGGTACAACTTCAGTGGATATTAAGCAATGGATACAGCTGCAGTGGTTACTGTAGAGAGGATTACAGTAACACTGGCTTGAGGTACTCTTGGTAGAGCTGAGTGACACTAGGGTACAGCAACACCGGGTATAACTTGAATGGGTACAGCACATATAGGACCAGCTGCATCTGCCAGAGCTCAGTTGTACAAGAACACTGGGTACAGGCTACAGCTACGTGGACCATCATAGTGGTACAGCATGTGTGGGGTTAAGTGGGTAAAATTGCTATTTCAGTAATTGGTCTTACCTTGTGTGGACTCTAAATAGTTTACATCCTATAAGGGGGGTTGAGCGGGGTAATATATTGTTGTAATATTTAATTATATAGAATTGGTCCGTTAAGTGTCGAATGGTGTATTGACATAAACTGAAGTATTTGGTCAACATTGATCGACTGTAATTCTTACATTATTTAAGTGTTGAAGAACCAACGTTTGGCTTTTACTTGTGTGTATATGGCACTGTCCTCGTGTGTATATGGCATCTGTCCTCGTGTGTATATGGCACCTGTCCTCGTTTGTATATGGCAACTGTCCTCGGTTGTATATGCACCTGTCCTCGTGTGTATATGGCACCTGTCCTCGGTGTGTATGCTACCTGTCCTCGTGTGTATATGCCACCTGTCCTCGTGTGTATATTGCACCGGTCCTCGTGTGTATATGGCACTTGTCCCTCGTGTGTATATGGCACCTGTCCTCGTGTGTGTACGCTACCTGTCATCGTGTGTATATGGCACCTGTCCTCGTGTATATATGACCTGTCCTCGTGTTTATATGGAACCTGTCCCTCGTGTGTATATGGCACCTGTCCTCGTGTGTATATGGCAACTGTCCTCGCGTGTATATGACACCTGTTCTCGTGTGTATATGGCACCTGTCCTCGTGTGTATATGGCACCTGTCCTCGTGTGTGCATGGCACCTGTCCTCGTGTGTATATGGCACCTGTCCTCGCGTGTATATGGCACCTGTCCTCGTGTGTGCATGGCACCTGTCCTCGTGTGTATGGCACCTGTCCTCGTGTGCATGGCACCTGTCCTTCTTGAGTATTTGGCACTGTCCTCGTGTGTATATGGCACTTGTCCTCGTGTTATATGACACCTGTCCTCGCGTGAATATGGCACCTGTCCTCGTGTGAATATGGCACCTGTCCTCGCGTGTATATGGCACTTGTCCTCGTGTATATGGCACCTGTCTCTTGTGTATATTGCACCTGTATTCGTGTGTATATGGCACCTGTCCTCGTGTGTATATGGCACCTGTCCTCGTAAATATATGGCACCTGTCCTTGTGTATATGGCACCTGTCCTCGTGTGTGTACGCTACCTGTCCTCGAGTGTATATGGCAACTGTCCTATTGTGTGTATGGCATCTGTCCTCGTGTGTATATGGCATCTGTTCTCGTGTGTATATGCACCGGGCCTCGTGTGTATATGGCACTTGTATTCGTGTGTATATGGCACATGTCCTTGTGGTGTATATGGCACCTGTCCTCGTGTGTATATGGCACTGTCCTCGTGTGTATATGGCACCTGTCCTCGTGTGTATGCACCTTTCCTCGTGTGTATATGGCACCTGTCCTCGTGTGTATATGGCACCTGTCTTCGTGTGTATATGGCACTTGTCCTCGTGTGTATATGGCACCTGTCCTCGTGTGTATATGGCACCTGTCCTCGTGTGTATATGGCACTGTCTTCGTGTGTATATGGCACCTGTCCTCGTGTGTATATGGCACCTGTTCACTTGTGTGTATACGGCACCTGTTTTCGTGTGTATATGGCACCTTTCCTCCTGTGTATATGACACCTGTTCTCTTGTGTTATAATGGCACCTATCCCTGGTATGTATATGTACCTTTCCTCGTGTGTATATGGCACTGTCCTCGTGTGTATATGGCACCTGTCCTCGTGTGTATGGCACTGTCCTCGTGTGTATATGCCACCTGTCCTCGTGTGTATATGGCACCTGTCCTTCATGTGTATATTAACCTGTCCTCGTGTGTATATGGACCTGTCCTCGTGTGTATATGGCAGTGTTCTCGTGTGTATATGCACCTGTCCTCGTGTGTTAGGACCTGTCTCGTGTGTATATGGAACCTGTCCTCGTGTGTAATGGCACCTGTCCTCGTGTGTGTATGCTACCTTGTCCTCGTGTGTATATGCCCACCTGTCCTCGTGTGTATATTGCACCTGTCCTCGTGTGTATATGGCAACCTGTCCTCGTGTGTATATGGCATCTGTCCTCGTGTGTATATGGCACCTGTCCTCGTTTGTATATGGTACCTATCCTCTTGTATGTATATGGCANCACCAGGGCCACCACATCGACCACCACCTGGGCTACCACCAGGACCATCACCAACACCACCAGTTCCACCACCAGGACCACCCCCACCAGAGGCCACCACCAGGACCACCACCACTAGGACCACCACCTGGGCCCCCACAACCAGGACCACCACCAGAGCCACCACCACCAGGACCACCACCAGGGCCACCAACAGGGCCACTACCAGAGCCACCAACATCAGGGCAACAATCAGAACCACCACCAGAGTCATAACAACCAGGACCAGAACCAGGAGAACCACCAGGACCAGCACCACCATCACCAGAGCCACCACCACCAGAACCACCACCACCAGGCCACCGCCACCAGGGCCAAAACCACCAGAACCACCACCACTAGGGCCACCACCACCAGATCAACCAGACCAGGACCACAACCAGGGCCACTACCACCACAGCCACCATCACCAAAGTTACCAGCACCAGGGCCACCACCACCAGGGCCTAAACCACCAGAGCCACGACCACCAGAGCCACCACCACCAACAACTGAGCCAACACCACAAGAGTCACCACCACTAGAGCCACGACCAACAGAGCCACCACCACCAGAGCCACCACCACCAGGGCCACCACCACCAGGGCTACCAACAACAGAGCCACCACCAAAAAAGCCACCACCACCAGAGCCACCACCACCAGAGCCACCACCACCAGGGCCACCACCACCAGAGCCACCACCACCAGAGCCACCACCACCAGGGCCACCACCACCAGAGCCACCACCACCAGAGCCACCACCACCAGGGCCACCACCACCAGAGCCACCACCACTAGAGCCACCACCACCAGAGCCACCACCACCAGGGCCGCTAACAACAGAGCCACCACCACCAGAGCCACCACCACCAGGGCCACCACCACCAGGGCCACCAACAACAGAGCGACCACCACCAGAGCCACCACCACTCGAGCCACGACCACCAGAGCAACCACCACCAGGGCCACCACCACCAGGGCCACCACCACCACCACCAGGACCACCACCACCATCACCAGGACCACCACCACCACCACCAGGACCACAACTATGACCACCACCACCACCAGGGCCACCACATCGACCACCACCTGGGCTACCACCAGGACCATCACCAACACCACCAGTTCCACCACCAGGACCACCCCCACCAGAGGCCACCACCAGGACCACCACCACCAGAGGCCACCACCAGAGCCACCACCAGGACCACCACTACCACCACCACCACCACCACCAGGACCACCACCACCAGAGGCCACCACCAGGGCCACCACCAGGACCACCACCACCACCACCACCACTAGAACCACCACCACCGGGACCACCACCACCACCACCACCAGGGCCACCACCAGGACCACCACCACCAGGACCACCACCACCACCACTAGGACAACCACCACCACCACCACCAGGGCTACCACAACGACCACCACCAGGGCCACCACCAGGACCACCACCAGGACCACCACCACCACCACCATCACCAGGACCTCCACCACCAGGACCATCACCAGGACCACCACCACTAGGACCACCACCACCAGTACCACCACCAGGACCACCACCAAGGCCACGAACAGGACCACCACCAGGACCAACTCCATGGCCAAAACCAGGACCACCACCAGGACACCACTAACAGGACCACCGCCAGGACCACCACCAAGACACCACCACCAAAGGGACCACTACCAGGACCACCACCACCAGGATCACCACCAGCAGGGTCACCACCACCACCAGGACCACTACCAGGACCACCACCAGGACCACTACCAGGACCACCACCAGGACCACTACCAGGACCACCACCAGGACCACTACCAAGACCACCACCAGGACCACTACCAGGACCACCACCAGGACCACTACCAGGACCAACACCAGGACCACTACCAGGGCCATACCCAAGACCACCACCAGGACCATCAATAAGACCACCAGCAGGGCCATCACCAGGATCACCACCAGAGCCACCACCACCAGGACCAACACCACCACCATTAGGACCACCACCACCACCAGGCCCCCCACTATGGCCCCCACCAGGGCTCCCTCCAGGGCCCCCACCAGGGCTCCCTCCAGGGCCCCCACTATGGCCCGTGGCTGCCTCTGGGCGGTACTCAGCACAAGTACAAAACGTCTTGTTGTGGCCAGGTGGCCCCGGCTATAGGCCTGGGCCACTGTGGCCCCGAGGGGCCATGTCACGGCCCTGGGCCCCACCCTACCACCCACCACCTGCTGCCTTCCATACGCCGAGTGACGCACAGTGACGGAGTAGCGTCACCAGCCCGTTACGGGCGTTACTTGTGACAAAGCGGCGTACACAGTATTGATTGTGGTGACGTCACTGGAGGGTGTGGAGGGGGGGAAGCACGTGCTCTACCACCCCCCTCCCGCCCCACCACAGGGGACCAGGGCCTCACAACTCCAACTTGGGAACTTTTCGCTCCCACACCTTAATTAGGCCACTGGTCACCTGACACACTCCTGCTTCTGCCTGCCGCCCGCGTGTGGGCGTGTGGGCGTGGGTGTGTGGGTAGTGTGAGGCTGCGTGGGCGTGTGGGATTGTGGGGCATGTGTGTGGGGCGTGGGCGTGTGGGCGTGCATGACAGTAGAAGCTTATTATGAGTCATGCTCCCCACTCTCCCCTCCCTCTCTACCTCTCCCCTCACTCTTGTCTCCACCGCACGCTTCTAATTTGTTTCGTTCATATAAGTCAGAAGAAATTCCGTTTGTTTACATAAGTGAGAGCGGGTGTGTTGAGGGCGTGTGTTGAGTGCGTGTGTGCTGAGTGCGTGTGTGTTGAGTGCGTGCAGCTGCAGGCAGGTGTGACCGCCTCACTGCTTGCGGGCCACAGCTGCATGAGGTCAGTGAGCCACGAACAGTGAGGAAAGTTCCTAGCTGTGAGGAGCAGGCGGCGTGTTGCCTCAGCCACGGTGACGTCACCGGCCGGCCACCCCCGCTAATATTAATGTCCGCTAAAACCGGCGGCGGCGGCGGCGGCGGGAGGCAGCGGAAGTGTGGCATTAGCCGCCACGGCCAAGTTAGCCCGGGCCTCACGGCGCTGAGATGCCATATTGTGATAACTCCAGTCCAACTTTTGTGAGGACGCTCGCCACCCACTCCACCTCCCCCACGGAGGAAGTGCATTAAAACTCTCGTCTATTATGACAAGTGACCTGCTGCATGGGTGACAGCTTCTTCCACCCGTATTAACCTACCCTGGCTTTGCGCCCTGAGTGGCCATTCCAGACGGACATCTAGAGCGCAACTCTATAGTCTCCTGAGCCTGATGGATGCCTACTACTAGCCTACGACGGTCACCCATAGCACGCCCACAATCACTACCACTTGCGTCTTACGGACCGTCGCCCGCCTCGAGGTAACTCCCAGCACCAAGATGAGCACTCAACATAGAGGCCTGACAACCAACACGTCCAAAGTGATATTGTACCGCCACGGACACATCCGGCGGGCACTGGTGACCCGCCTGAGGTGTCTGGAGGCGGCACGGCAGCACAGGGACCGTGCCCGTGCCCACAGCGTCGTGCTGTTCCTGGCAGACGCCACCCGCAGGAGGGAGGCGCGGGGGGCACGCCTGGCCCGGCTGTTCACCATGTTCAAGGTCAAGCCTGCAGAGAATGCGGTGGGCGTCGACGCCCTTCACCCTCCTACCCAACGCACACAGGAACAGCAGAAGCAGCAGCAGCAGCAGCAGCAGCAGCAGCAACCAACAGCCCAGGCCAACAGCAGCACTGAGTCAGAGATGTCTGTCGGGTCCTACCAGAGCAGCAGCTTGTCTCAGTGTCCAGCAGAGAGAGATGCACTCTGGGTATCAGATACCCCGCGCCGCCAGCGTGCCCTCTCCGTCGATGTGCCATCCGAGGCGCACCCTGGCACACCGCGACGACGCTCAGCCCCGGAGGTGGTGGTGACGCACGTGCCGCTTCTCCACGACACCAACTACCCTGCAGGAGGCGCTGATCAACCGGACTCTAATGACCCGCAAGGTGCAGAAGACTCCAGCGATCCCTCCCCAACACACGCCACCAACCTGCCCGCTCGCCTCTCCTCGCCACCCAAGGATGAAATGCCCTCCACTCACGGCCGGCTGAGCCCAACAGCGGTGCCCATACCCAGTGGCTCCCCACTCAAGATGCCCACACGGCGGGGTAGCAATGCCCGGCCCGCCTCCAGGATGTCTCGCCTCTCCCGCTCCTCCCTCACCCGACGCAGGAGCGGTTCCTCGCCAGCACCCACGCACCAGCAGGAGTCTATAGCCTTCACGGAGATCAGCGCCCCCCTCGAGGACGTAAGGTCAGTGTCGCGGACGCAAGGTCAGTCTCATGACTCAAAGTTAGTGTCAAGGACTCGAGGTAAGTGTCAAGGACGCAAGATAAGTGTTCGAGGACGCAAAGTGTCGGTGGCCATGGTTCGAAGCTCCGATATTACAAGTGATTGAGATGCTATTTTCATGTTTATTGTCGTTAGCAATTGATATGAGTCGCACGCTTCCCAAGGGAGGCCTGAAGTCCCAGTTGGGTACCAGCGGTGTCTCTCTGAAGGGACACCCCCCTTATTGTGGGTGTTCCTAACCTACTTGGTATATTGAACTGTAGGCTTACGCTTCGTTGGTCAAACGTAAATTTACGATTTTATTTATATGGATTAGCTGTATCCGGCCACAGCAATCTTTCCCTGTCTCCCAGTCCTCCCCCATCCCCTAGTTCTTCCAACCATTCTTCACTCCCCCAGTCACTTCGTCCTCCCAACCATTCCCCACTCCCCCACCCATTCGTCCTCCCCACCATCTCCCCCGTCCCTTTTTCCTCCTTGCCATCCCCCACTCCAGCGTCCCCTCATTCTCCTAACCATTCCCCATTCCACCTTCCCCTCGTCCTCCTCACCATCTCCCACTTCTCCGTCCTCTCGTCCTCCTCACCATCTCCCACTCCCATGTCCCCTTGTCCTCTTCACCATTCTCCATTCCCCTGTCCCCTCGTCCCCAACCCCCACCCCTGTCCCTTCATCCTCCCCACAATTACCCCTCCCCTTACTCTCGTCCTCCCCACCATTCCCCACTCCCTCGTCCAATGCATTCCCAAATGATCTGATGTTCCCATCAGAAAATTGGGAACATCAAACGATCTGATGTTCCCATCACAGAAATATAAGATAAACAGTTAAAAAAACAAATGAAAAACCCGCAAATGAAAAAAAATAAAAAAAATAAACTATACTCACGAAATGAACGGTATGGTAAACAATACAGCTCAATTGCAATGCAATGTCACACAAAATAATTAAATCAAAATGAAAATAAATCGAAATCTATGAAAACTCAATTTATCAATGCAATCGGAAACAATGAAATGGAATTGCAACATATTTAGTATAACATTTATTGCTATTACGTCCAACAGATGGCTCTGTTTAAAAAAAAAAATAATTCCCGTCACAAACGTGACATCTATATAGTACGTATATAAAAACATGTTCGTATACGAATGGAACGTTGTGTCAAAATTTCAAAGCAATCGGTGAAGAACTTACAGAGATTAATGATTTTGAACAAACGAACATTAATATTTTTATTTATATAGATTATTATTATATGGAGATAAAGGACTTATTTCCCACCTTTAAGTGTATTTCGTACTCATATATGTGTAAAAATCCGATATTCATGTTCATAAACATTAATATTATTATTATAAGTGGCATTCACTTCAGCTGGTCGATGGCTCCAACATTTCCTTGGCTAATTTGTCAGGGGGCCTGACGGCTGAGTGGACAGTGCTCGGGATTCACAGTCCTAGGGGTCCAGGCATCGATCCCCATCGATGGCGGAAACAAACAGTCAAGTAGTATACAATGATGAGCACATTTATTGCAACCCTCCAAGCTTTCTACGAGATTTTCTCTCCTTCAACAGTGCTGGGAAAAACGGAAAAAAAACTCATGTTTGAGGTTGTTAAGTCGCAGTTTGAAGCCAGGTGAAGTGCTGGGACAGAAGCGGTGAACCCCGTCTACAAGTACCCAGATGAGACACCTCAAGTTCTCCAGGACATGATAGACTATAGGAACAGGACGAGTGTGGCCACAAGTGACACCAACCAGATGTTTAGCCACATGCATCAATTACGATTTCCTGACTTTGCTAGGATTTTGGAACAAAGTACGCATTCAAATTGACCATGTTTAAACTAGGCCGCCGGAGCTCAGCATGAACCTCTACGATGCTGCCAAGGATGAAAAGGCCCTCTGAGATCACTTTCGTGATCCAACCCGTCCTTGGGGTCGACCTCTGGATGTAATAGACTTGAGTCGAGAACGGGTTGCATAAACAGGGTTTGGAAGGCGCATGGAATCACTTTTGGGTCTTCGCTTGGAGCACGCACTGGCTGCATGATCAATGAGAAATGTTGGTCAGTGAGTCGAAGAGAAGGACTCTGTCAACAACGGAATATTGTAGTTTGAAAGACATCGGAGACGAAACTAACTGTAATGACTGATAAGAACTGGAGAGACGCCGTGTTAACGGTACGGGAGGACATGGAACAAGTCTTGAAGGGAACACTAAACTGTCTTGACAGAGAAATCGGTGAAAGGTTCGCTCGTGGGCTTGACACTGACGCCAAGTTAGGGTGCCTTCGCGAGTTCGAGGCTCCGAGCTCTTGCTGCTCCGAGCCTTTGCTGCCCTTGCGGCTTCGAGTTCTTTCGACTCCGAGCTCTTGCGGCTCTTAATTCTTGTGGCTCTTCCAGCTCCGAGCTCTTTCGACTCCGAGCTCTTGCGGCTAGAAGCTCTTGTGACTCCGAGCTCTTGCGGCTCCGAGCTCTTGCAGCTCCGAGCTCTTGCGGCTCTGAGCTCTAGTAGCTCTTGCGGCTCTGAGCTCTTGCGGCTACGAGCTCTTGCGGCTCTGGGCTCTTGCGGCTACGAGCTCTTTTGGCTCCGAGCTCTTGCGGCTCCAACATCTTGCTGGTCTTGCGGCTACGAGTTCTTGCAGCTCCGACATCTTGCAGCTCCGAGCTCTTTCGGCTCCGAGCTTTTGTGGCTCCAAGCTATAGCGGCTCCGAGCTCTAGCAGCTCTTGCAGCTACGAGCGCTTGTGGCTACGAGCTCTTGCGCCTCCAAGCTCTTCCGGCTCCGGGCTCTTGCGGCTACGAGCTCTTGCGGCTCCAACATCTTGCGGCTCTTGCAGCTCCAAGCTCTTGCTGTTCCGAGCTCTGGCGACTCTCGCAGCTCCGACATCTTGTGGCTCTTGCGGCTCCGAGCTATAGTGGCTCTTGCCGCTCCGAGCTATAGCGGCTCTTGTGGCTCCGAGCTACAGCTGTGTATTGGTTTATATGGATTAGCTTGACGGTTCTTGCGGCTCCGAGCTCTAGTGGCTCTTGCAGCTCCGAGGTCTTGCGGCTCCAACATCTTGCGGCTCTTGCATCTCCGACATCTTGCGGCTCGAAGCCATAGCGGCTCTTGCGGCTCCGAGCTATAGCGGCTCTTGCGGCTCCGACATCTTGCGGCTCGAGCTCTTGCGGCTCTGAGCTCTTGCGGCTCCGAGCTCTTGCGGCTCCGAGCTCTTGCGGCTCCGAGCTATAGTGGCTCTTGCGTCTCTGAGCTATAGCGGCTCTTGCGGCTCCGAGCTATAGCGGATCTTGCGGCTCCGAGCTATAGCGGCTCTTGCGGCTCTTGGGACTCCGAGTTCTTGCAGCTCCGACATCTTGCGGCTCTTGTGGCTCCGAGCTATAATGGCTCTTGCGGCTCCGAGCTATAGCGGCTCTTGCAGCTCCGAGCTCTTGCGGCTATGAGCTCTTGCGGCTCCGAGCTCTTGCAGCTACGAGCTCTTACGGCTCTTGCGGTTCCGAGCTCTTGCATTTCCGAGCTCTAGCGGCTCCGAGCTTTTGCGGCTCAGAGCTCCTGCGGCTCCGACATCTTGCGGCTGGTTGACACCTGGTTGATGGGGTTCTGGGAGTTCTTCTACTCCCCAAGCCCGGCCCGAGGCCAGGCTCGACTTGTGAGAGTTTGATCCACCAGGCTGTTGCTTGGAGCGGCCCGCAGAGCCACATACCCACCACAGCCCGGCTGATCCGGGACTTCTCTTAGGAAACAGTCCAGTTTTCTCTTAAAGATGTCCACGGTTGTTCCGGCAATATTTCTTATAGTCGCTGGGAGGACGTTGAACAACCGCGGACCTCTGATGTTTATACAGTGTTCTCTGATTGTGCCTATGGCACCTCTGCTCTTCACTGGTTCAATCTTGCATTTTCTTCCATATCGTTCACTCCAGTACGTTGTTATTTTACTGTGTAGATTTGCGACCTGGCCCTCCAGTATTTTTCACGTGTATATTATTTGGTATCTCTCTCGTCTCCTTTCTAGAGAGTACATTTGGAGAGCTTTGAGACGATCCCAATAATTTAGGTGTTTTATCTCGTCTATTCGTGCCGTATATGTTCTCTGTATTCCCTCTATTTCAGCAATCTCTCGTGCTCTGAAGGGGAAGTGAGTACTGAGCAGTACTCGAGACGGGACAACACAAGTGACTTGAAGAGTACAACCATTGTGATGGGATCCCTGGATTTGAAAGTTCTCGTAATCTTGCGGCTCTTGCAGCTCCGAGCTATAGCGGCTCTTGCGGCTCCGACATATTGCATCTCTTGCGGCTCCGAGCTATTGCGGCTCCGAGCTATAGCGGCTCTTGCAGCTCTGAGCTATAGCGGCTCTTGCGGCTCCAAGCTTTTGCTGCTCCGACATCTTGCGGCTCTTGCGGCTCCGAGCTATAGTGGCTCTTGCGACTCCGAGCTATAGTGGCTCTTGCGACTCCAAGCTATAGTGGCTCTTGCGGCTCCGACATCTTGCGGCTCTTGCGGCTCTGAGCTATTGCGACTCCGAGCTATAGTGGCTCTTGCGGCTCCGACATCTTGCGGCTCTGAGCTATTGCGGCTCCAAGCTATAGCGGCTCTTGCGACTCCGAGCTATAGCGGCTCTTGCGGCTCCAAGCTATAGTGGCTCTTGTGGCTCCAAGCTATTGCGGCTCCGAGCTATTGCGACTCCGAGCTATAGCGGCTCCGAGCTATTGCGGCTCCTAGCTATAGTGGCTCTTGCGGCTCCGAGCTATAGTGGCTCTTGCAGCTCCGAGCTCTTGCAGCTCCGACATCTTGCAGCTCCGAGCTCTTTCGGCTCCGAGCTCTTGCGGCTCCAAGCTATAGCGGCTCCGAGCTCTAGCAGCTCTTGCAGCTATGAGCTCTTGTGGCTACGAGCTCTTGCGCCTCCAAGCTCTTCCGGCTCCGGACTCTTGCGGCTATGAGCTCTTGCGGCTCCGACATCTTGCGGCTCTTCCAGCTCCAAGCTCTTGCTGTTCCGAGCTCTTGCGGCTCTCGCAGCTCCGACATCTTGTGGCTCTTGCGGCTCCGAGCTATAGTGGTTCTTGCCGCTCCGAGCTATAGCGGCCCTTGCGGCTCCGAGCTATAGCGGTTCTTGCGGCTTCGAGCTCTAGTGGCTCTTGCAGCTCCGAGCTCTTGCAGCTCTAGCGGCTCCGAGCTCTTGCGGCTCTTGCGGCTACGAGTTCTTGCGGCTCCGAGCTCTAGCGGCTCTTGCAGCTTTGAGATTTTGCGGCTCTTGCGGCTACGAGCTCTTGTACCTCCGAGCTCTTGCAGCTACGAGCTCTTGCGGCTACGAGCTCTTGCAGCTCCGAGCTCTTGCGGCTCCGAGCTCTTGCAGCTCCGAGCTCTTGCGGCTCCGAGCTTTTGCGGCTCCAAGCTCTTGCGGCTCCGATCTTTTGCGGCTCCGAGCTCTTGTGGCTCCGAGCTCTAGCGGCTCTTGCGGCTCCGAGTTCTAGCGGGTCTTGTGGCTCTGAGCTCTAGCGGCTCTTGCGGCTCCGAGCTCTTGTGGCCCCGAGCTCTTGCGGCTCCGAGCTCTAGCGGCTCCGAGCTCTTGCGGCTCTAGCGGCTCTGAGCTCTTGCAGCTCCGAGCTCCTGCGGCTCCTGCTCCTCCGAGCTCTTGCGGCTCCGAGCTCTTGCGGCTCCGAGCTCTTGCGGCTCCGAGCTCCAGAGGCTCCGAGCTCCTGAGGCTCCGAGCTCCTGAGGCTCCGAGCTCCTGAGGCTCCGAGCTCCTGAGGCTCCGAGCTCCTGAGGCTCCGAGCTCCTGAGGCTCCAAGCTCCTGAGGCTCCGAGCTCCTGAGGCTCCGAGCTTTTGCAGCTCCGAAGCTCTTGCAGCTCCTGCTCCTCCGAGCTCTTGCGGCTCTTGCGGCTCCGAGCTCTTGCGGCTCCTGCGGTTCCGAGCTCTTGCGGCTCCGAGCTCCTGCGGCTCTTGCTCCTCCGAGCTCTTGCGGCTCTTGTGGCTGCCAGCGCCTGCGGCTTCCAGCGTCTGCGGCTCCGAGCTCTTGCGGCTCCCAGCTCTTGCGGCTCCGCCGCTCACAATAACCATCTAAAGAAGAAGTGCGAAAAATTGGTTGAACCTAGTTGTGCTTGCGGCGGTTGAGCTCTGGCACTTTGGGCCCGCCTCTCAACTGTCAATAAATCAACTGATTTTCTTCCGCACACACACTGTCTCTCTCCCAGGTACCTATTGTCTGCTAGGTGAACAGGGGCATCCAGGGTGAAAGAAACTGTCCATTTGTTTGCGCCTCAGGCGGATATCGAAACCTGACCCATAGGACTACGAATTCCGAGCGCTGTTCACTCAGCCGTCAGGCCCCCTCCACAGAGTACCCTCGTATTTGAGAGTCTCTGTGGGGTCCAGACAGACTCTGAGAGCCTCCCTGGGGTCCAGACAGACTCTGAGAGTCTTCCTGGGGTCCAGGCAGACTCTGAGAGTCTCCCTGGGGTCCAGACAGACTCTGAGAGTCTCCTGGGGTCCAGACAGACTCTGAGAGTCTCCCTGGGGTCCAGACAGACTCTGAGAGTCTCCCTGGGGTCCAGACAGACTCTGAGAGTCTTCCTGGGTCCAGACAGACTCTGAGAGTTCCTGGGGTCCAGACAGACTCTGAGAGTCTCCCTGGGGTCCAGGCAGACTCTGAGAGTCTCCCTGGGGTCCAGGCAGACTCTGAGAATCTCCCTGGGGTCCAGACAGACTCTGAGAGCCTCCCTGGGGTCCAGACAGACTCTGAGAGTCTCTGGGGTCCAGACAGACTCTGAGAGTCTCCCTGGGGTCCAGACAGACTCTGAGAGTCTCCCTGGGGTCCAGGCAGACTCTGAGAGTCTCCCTGGGTCCAGACTGACTCTGAGAGTCTCCCTGGGGTCCAGACAGACTCTGAGAGTCTTCCTGGGGTTCAGACAGACTCTGAGAGTCTTCCAGGGGTCCAGACAGACTCTGAGAGTCTTCCTGGGGTCCAGACAGACTCTGAGAGTCTTCCTGGGGTCCAGACAGACTCCACCAGAGAGGTTCCTTCAGCCCCGGCCAGCCATACTCCTCCTCTCAACCATTTTACACTCAAAGACTTTACTGACTTAACTTGTATGGTAGACCTATATTGTGTTATATATGTATGTGATCTGTGATGTTCAGAGACAGTCAGCTATAGTTGCTCTCAGTTTCTTGTGTGGTGACTCTAATTCTGAATTATTGTTGACATTTGAAAGACAAGTAAATGGTTGAATAATGATACTTATAATGGTAAATATATAATTGATTGAATTCTTTTTTAATGTGTCTTTAATTCTGATCTTGAGATCTTGGATTTTCTTTGATATAGTGAAGGCAAGAGCGGGGAACACTCTCAAGATTTACGTCATAAAATTTTTTGACTATATGATTGACATTCGTACAGTGGCTACTGGAGAACACCTGATAATATTTGTGTGTAGACACGGTCCATTCATCTGCACTTTCTACTCCATCTCTTTCCTCCATTCTACTTCATTCCTTCAGCTCTCTCCTTCACCCCTCTCATTCCCTCTCATTCTAACCTTTCCCTCTCTCCTGACTCCTCACCCCTCATTCCACCTCTCTACCTCCCTCACTCTACGAGTTTTCTCTCTCGCTCCATTCTCCGAGACGTTACAATGGTGGCAGCGGTGGTGTTGAACAATGTTGAAATCAGATTGTGCTAATTAGCCTTGTTCAGTCCCCCGTGTCCTTACCACTCAGGCCCTAACAGCCGGGACTTGGTCGTTAGGTGTTTAATATTCGCGATGTTGCGAGTTTTAGTGTTGGAAGATAGTGATTCTCAGGGAATATTAACAACAACTTGTGTAGTGAGACTTGTGATAGTGGGTAATGGTTGGTGACTTGGAAACTAATCAGTTGGCGGTAGTTTGTGGAGGTCAGCTGAGTGACGGGTGTGGTGGAGTGACGGGTGTGGTGGAGTGATGGGTGTGGTGGAGTGACGGGTGTGGTGGAGTGACGGGTGTGGTGGAGTGACGGGTGTGTGTGGAGTGACAGGGGTGGTGGAGTGACGGGTGTGGTGGAGTGACGGGTGTGGTGGAGTGACGGGTGTGGTGGAGTGACGGGGTGTGGAGTGACGGGTGTGGTGGAGTGACGGGTGTGGTGGAGTGACGGGTGTGGTGGAGTGACGGGTGTGGTGGAGTGACGGGTGTGGTGGAGTGACGGGTGTGGTGGAATGATGGGTGTGGTGGAGTGACGGGTGGGTGGAGTGACGGGTGTGGTGGAGTGACGGGTTTGGTGGAGAGTGACAGGTGTGGAGTGAGAGGTGTGGTGGAGTGACAGGTGTGGTGGAGTGACAGATGTGGTGGAGTGACAGGTGTGGTGGAGTGACAGTTGTGGTGGAGTGACAGTGTGGTGGAGTGACGGGTGTGGTGGAGTGACAGGTGTGGTGGAGTGACAGATGTGGTGGAGTGACAGGTGTGGTGGAGGGAGGACAGGTGTGTGTGGAGTGCAGGTGGGGTGGAGTGACAGGTGTGTTGGAGTGACGGTGGGTGAAGTGACGGGGTGGTGGAAAGTGACGGGGTGGTGGAGGAAGAGACAGGTGGTGTGTGGAAGTGACAGGGTGGGGTGGAGAGTGAACAGGGGTGGTGGAGTTACACGTGTGTGAGCTGACAGGTGTGGTGGAAGTGACAGTGTGTGGTGGAGTGACAGGTGTGGTAGAGTGACAGTTGTGGTGGAGTGTACAGTTGTGGTGGAGTGTACGGTGTCGGTAGTGTAGGGTGACAGGCTTGTGGTGGAGGGACAGGTGTTGGTGGAGGTGACAGAGGGGTGGTAGAGTGACAGGTGTGTGGTGGAGTGACAGGTGTGGGATGGAGTGGACAGGGTGTGTGGAGTGACAGGTGGGTAGGAGTGACCAGGTGGTGTGTGGTGGAGTGGACAGGTGTGGTCGGAGGTGACAGGGGTGGGTGGGAGTGAACGGTGTGGTGGAGACGTGACCGGTGTGTGGTTGAGTGACAGGTGTGGTGGAGTGAACAGGTTGTGTGCTGGAGTGGACAGGTGTGGTGGAAGTGACAGGATGGGTATGGAGGTGACAGGTGGTGTGGAGTGACAGGGTGTGGTGGAGAGCTGTGACAGGTGTGGTGGAAGTTGACATGTTGGTGAGGGACGGTGGAGTGGAAGTGACCGGGTCGTTGGGTGAGAGTGACAGGTGGGGCTGGTAGTGACAGGTGTTGTGAGTGACCAGGTGTGGTGGGGAGTGACAGGTGTGGTGTGAAGTGAGCGTAGTGGGTGTGTGGAGTGACAGGTGTGGTGGAGTGACCGGGGGTTTGTGGTGGGAGTGACCAGGGGTGGTGGGAGTGACAGGTGTGGTGGAGTGACAGGGTGTGTGGAGTGACCAGATGTGGTGGATAGGTACAGGTGGGGTGGTGGAGTGACAGGGTGTGTAGTGGAGGGCCCGGTGTTGAGTGACGGTTGGTGGGAGTGACCGGTGTGTGTGGATTGACAGGATGTGGTGGAGAGACAGGGTGTGGTGGAGGTGACAGGGTAGATGTGAGTGACGGTGTGGTGGAGTGACAGGGTTGGGGGGGGAGGTGACAGGTGTGGGGGACGTGCCAGGGGTAGGGGGAGAGGACAGGGGGGTGGAAGTGACAGGTGTGGGTGGAGTTAAGTGTGGTGGAGTGACAGTGTGGTGGAGTGACAGGGTGTGGTGGAGACAGGGTGGTGTGAGAGGACAGGGGAGGGTAGTAGTGACAGGTAGGTGGTGGAGGGGGTGTAATATGGTGGGTGTGGTGGAGATAGTGTGCAGCCTGAAGGTGCTGTGGTGGAGTTAGTGTTGTGGTGGTGGTAAAGGAGGGAGGGTGGTGGTGGAGGGACGGTTGTTGGGATTGACAGGTTGGTCGGTTGAGTGACAGGTTGATGAGTGGACAGGGTGTTGTGGATGGGACAGTTTGGGGAGGTGACAGTGAGTGGGATGACAGGTGTGGGTGTAGTGACCGGTGGGTGTAGTGACAGTTGGTGGAGTGCCAGGTGTAGGGAGTTACATATGTTGGTGATGGCAAGTATACAGAGGGCTTAGCCGGGGTCCAAGAGCTGGATCTCAACGGTAATTAGCAATAATTGTTTTCATGGTATAAGTGGGAACTGTTCATGGTATAAGGGGAACTGTTCTGGGTATAAACAAGGGGGAAACTGTTTTCATGTAATAAGGGGAACTGTTCATGGTATAAGGGGAAATTTTCATAGTTAAAGGTAACTGTTCATGGTATAAGGGGTAACTGTTCATGGTATAATGGGAACTGTGTTAATGTATAAGGGGGACAGGGGTGGTGTTAAAGGGAGAACCTAAAAAAATGGTTCATGTTATAAGGGGAACTTTCATATTATAAAGGGGAACTGTTCATGGTAATAGGGGGGGGGGGGGGGGGGCGAACTGTCATATTATAGTTGGATCTGTTCATGGTATAAGGGGAACTGTTTATGGTATAAGGGGGGACTGTTTATGGTATAAGGGGGGACTGTTTATGGTATAAGGGGAATTGTTCATGTTATAAGGGGGATTGTTCATGGTATAAGGGGAAACTGTTTCTGGTTATAGGGGGAACGTTCATGGTATAAGGGGGATTGTTCATGGTATAAGGGGAACTGTCCATGGTATAAGGGGGAACTGTCCATGGTATAAGGGGGAACTGTTCATGGTATAAGGGACTGTTCATGGTATAATGAAGAACTGTTTCATAGTATAGGGGAACTGGGTTCATGGTAAAGGTG
>WNGS01001296.1:52614-62832 GCA_020271785.1 Procambarus virginalis | reverse complement strand
AACCCGAGGTGAGCCAATCTCTGATATACCATAAGGCCTGCCAGCTGCCTCATGGTGAACACTGTCTCTTAGATTTTTACTGTTCCTTCCGTACTCCTTGGCCCCATTTCACGGACATTGGGCCTCCACACAACCCATGATAGCAGGAGTGCCATGCACGATGAGAAATAAGGATGACACAGCCATTAACAGTGGTGGAGGTGGCTGCCGCCACCCCCACCCAGGGTCACCTTCTCAGCTCGCCGCTCAGCTCAAACTGAAGATTTTGGTGGGCATAGGGAAACACAAATGCCCGTCTCCCCCCCTACCTCGTCTTGACCAATCAGCACAAAGCCGGCACAACCCCTTGTGCCGCTTCCAATTACAGCAGTTCGCACCTAAAACTCGCCACGAGGTTGAGGTGCCTAGACGAATCACAGACGCCCTCACCATGAGGCGTCCCGTGACGTCACCTCTGTCCCCCTACCTCTAAAACCGTTAGCGAGTCAAGTACCTACCTATACCTCACTTCTCAAATCACATTTTCCCAGAAAACAGACAAAATTCTGTAACTCTCTCTACAGAGCAGTCACAGACCTCTGGCTAGTCTTAAACGATGGTCCTTAGCATAAGCTTTCATCCAACACCACACAAGTGCATGTAGTTTGAAAACTTCTTGTCTAGAGTCCTAAAGCGACTCTAGCCTAATCTAGAAAACTAGAAAAACTAGCCGAGGGAATTTTCATTCCCTCACAACTGTCCAACACAACACCAACCGACAGAACACCGTCCGACACAACACCGTCCAACACAACACCATCCAACACAACACCGTCCGACACTACACAGTCCGACACAACACCGTCCGACACAACACCATCCAACACAACACCGTCCAACACTACACAGTCCGACACAACACCGTCCGACACAACACCGTCCAACACAACACCGTCCGACACAATACCGTCTGACACAACACCATCCGAAACAACACGGCCCGACACAACACCGTCCAACACAACACCGTCCGACACAACACCGTCCACACAACACCGTCTGTCACAACACGTCCGACACAACACTGTCCGACACAACACCGTCTGACACAACACCGTCCAACACAACACCGTCTGAAACAACCCGTCCAACACAACACCGTCCAACACAACACCGTCCAACACAACTCCGTCCAACACAACACCATCCGACACAACACCGTCCGACACAACACCGTTCGACACAACACCGTCCGACACAACACCGTCCGACACAACACCGTCCAACACAACACCATCCGACAAAACACCGTCCAACACAACACCGTCCGACACAACACCGTTCGACACAACACCGTCCGACACAACTCCGTCCAACACAACACCGTCCAACACAACACCGTCTAACACAACACCGTCCAACACAATGCCATCCAACACAACACCGTCCAACACATCATTGTCCAACATAACACCGTCCAACACAACACTGCCCAACACAACACCGTCCAACACAACACCGTCCAACACATCATTGTTCAACACAACACCGTCCAACACAACACCGTCCAACACAACACCGTCCAACACAACACCGTCCAACACATCATTGTCCAACACAACACCGTCCAACACAACACCGTCCAACACATCACTGTTTAACACAACACCGTCCAACACAACACACCGTCCAACACAACACCGTCCAACACAAACCGTCCAACACAACAAAGTCCAACACATCATTGTCCAACACAACACCGTCCAACACAACACCGTCCAACACATCATTGTCCAACACAACACCGTCAGTAGTGGAATCCGTGCCTTCCCATCCCACTCCTTGTATGGAAATCAGATAAGGAAATCAGAAGCGGGGTGCCACTTAGTGCCACTCCATATTAGGCCATCTGGGGGGAGGGTAGTAGTGGTCAAGATAACTAATGTATATAGCTGTATGGATATGTTCAGTTATACAGTCTTCCCATCCCACTCCATGTATGGAAATCAGATAAGGAAATCAGAAGTGGGGAGCCACATAGTGCCACTCCATATTGGGTCATCTGGGGGGAGGGTAGTAGTGGTCAAGATAACTGATGTATATAGTGGTATGGATATGTTCATTTATACAGTAGTAGTAAGACAGTATAATTAAGAAAAAAAAATGAATTTATTGTATACTAAACACGGGTGAGAGCCAGCCACACCCCCCACATTCCCCCTATGGGACGGGTAACAAAAAAACAGGTTAGTCTGAGTAGAGGTGGGGTCCCNAGTCTTACAATGGGTAAGAAATAACAAATAATAAAACTTCCTACGTTAGTAATCGCATTAGGAAATTCATGATTATCTGCTGGATATAAATTTAGACATGTCCCCACTAAGGACAATCCTGCAGATTACTTATCAAGAGGTTTAACATTTAAACAGCTAAGTAAGTCTTCGATGTGGTTTAATGGACCTTCATGGCTTGTTAGTGGTCAGTGGCCCAAACAGAAACCACAAGTCATAGTGACCAGTATCACTACTCCCATGAAAGACCCAGAACCTCATCGAGTCTCGGCTATTAATCCTCACAATTATTCTAACTTGAGTAAGTTATTAAGAGTGACAGCACATGTGTTTGACTTTCTTGCTAAGATAGGAATCAAGCATAAGTTTCCCAATCCTATCATCTACTGGATCAAACGTGCACAACAAGAGACATATGGAAGTGAATATGAAAATCTTCCAGATAAATTAACCAAGTCTCTAGGTATCTGGTATGATACCAACACTCATAATATATTAAGGTGTGGAGGACGTTTGCTTCATGCAAAAATTGATTTGGACACAAAGAATCCAATCCTTCTACCACGTCACCACATTATTACCAAACTTCTAGTTTTACATCACCATCAATATGGTACTTTGCATGGTGGAGTGTTAGACACTCTCACCGACCTCAGACAGAAATATTGGCTTCCTCAAGGTCGTCAAACTGTCAAATCAATTATTAAGTTCTGTATCATCTGTAAACGCTACGATGCTCGAGTGTGTCCTTACCCAGGACCTCCACCACTCCCTAAAGAGAGGGTAGTTCATCTTCGTCCGTTTGAGACCACTGGTGTCGATTACACAGGAGCCTTGCTTCTCACTGGCAATCCGGATAAGATACCAGTGAAAGCTTATATTTGCCTCTTCACATGTGCTACCACACGAGGCGTACATTTAGAAGTGACTTCTGACATGAGTGCTGAAGCCTTCATCCAAGCTTTTCGTAGATTTGCAGCTCGCAGATCCTGTCCCAAACTCATGATATCTGATAATGGCTCAAATTTTGTGGCAGGAGAAGCCTGCTTACGAGAGATATGGAATCATCCAGAAGTGCAGTCTGTCATGCAGAGACGACAATGCCACTGGAAATTTATTGCTCCCAGAGCCCCCTGGCAAGGTGGGTTCTACGAACGAATGATAGGGACTGTCAAGAAGTGTTTAAGGAAGACCTTGCATCGACAGAAAATTAGTTACTCAGAACTCCAAACACTCGTCGTGGAAATTGAGGCGCGAGTCAACAATCGCCCATTAACTTATCTATCAGATGATTTCTCACAGAGAGAGCCTCTGAGTCCCTCGCATTTAATACATGGAGGCCTGCTGAGCCCTCTGATACCTTTGGCAGAAGAGGACCCCGTCGATCCTTCCTATGTAACCAGGAGTGACTTAGTGCAAAGTTACCAACATCTCTCAAGAGTAATTGAAAGGTGGAATGAGGTGTGGACTCGAGAGTACCTCACCGCTCTACGAGAGTACCACTATGGAGCTTCGAGCCCCTATAATAAAGTGCAACTTAAACCAGGAGACCTAGTATTAGTTGACAGTGATGGACCAAGGTCAGAATGGCCTATAGGCAAAATTGTTGCAATCCACCCAGATCACCAAGGCATCCTGAGAGTAGTACGAGTTTTGTGCAAAGGCACTACTACTCTAAAGACATTAGAGAAGTTGGTACCTCTCGAATTAGCAGAACGAGAGTGTTTATCAGAACCAGCTTCAACAGTTTCCGAGGATAACAATTCTGATCCACCGAGCACACGCCCCACTAGAGCAGCTGCTCAACAATGTAAAAGGAAACTACAAGCCTATTATAGCTCTGACTAAGAGCAAATAATTTTCATCCAATTTGAGTGATCATGATGATACTGTGTTGTGATGTCTAGTAACCAATCAGCTACAAGTCACAATGACCCAGACATTCACCTCACAGTAGAGTCTCAGTTACTTGAATTGTATGATTCAATTATTAATTTGTGTAAACTATTAATTATGACATTAAATTTCATGTCTTAAATTCTTGTATGTCCTTGACATTTACGGGACATCCGTTGTGTGTGTACTAACATACTAACATACTAACTTCGGGATAGGTACGTCAGTACTCAACATGGCACTGCGACCCGAGTTTTCTCCCCCCGGAGTTATGTTGGAAATTTCCAACACTTATCATCTATTATTATTATTATAATAATTACCATTAACTTACTAATTGCAGTAGCTCTTAACACCACTAACCGTAGTGTTAATATAAATTAATCTGAGCATATTGCTGATAATATTACTCCTGATAATGTAAATCGAGAGTTATTAATTGAAATTATTTAGTAACAGTTTTTATTCTGTTACGATCGAATGCTCTGGAGAAGTATAAATATATCTCCATTTCTCGCTAGAGATCATTTATCGAGAATATTATAATTATTAAATCCCTATAATTCCAACCCAGTTCATATTATCGCATTTCATCCATAATTGCGCGGAAAAGAATAATTCGTGTTTAATAATTTCCGTGGTGAATGCGAGAGCGGGGAGAGGGAAGGCGGCGACGCCATTACATCAACAAGGCTTGCTCACGAGGCAGCGTGGGAGAAGCACATGGCATTGCTGGGAATTCTTATCGACAAGAATTACGTTGATACCCAGTTAATAAGTGGAATTTACTTGCCTGTGTTCTCTAGTGCCTCAGCAGTGATAACGCGTCTACAATTAATACCAGGACCCGTAATTAAGTGTGCACAGCAGTGAACATTGGGTCCGGCAGACGCTCATTTCGGCAGACCTTAGTACTCGGTTACGCTCATAAGTATTATTTTTTTGATGCATCAAAGTAGATAGTACCTTTGTGAGTAGTTTGTCGTCATGAAGAATGAACATCAAAAATAACATGTTAGTAATGTTTATTATTCATCTCAGTTTCATGAATATCTGAACATAATTTGTAGCCTAGTCAATTGCTACTTTATATTTCTTGTATTACAGCGTGTATTTGAGGTGCCAGCAAGATTCTCATCAATCGTGTTATTTACCTCGAGTTATTTCTCTATGGGGATTTCGTGACCACGAGGACGAATGATGAACTGGCGTTAGAAATCGTCTTACAGCTAAGACACATTTTCTTATAAATTTATTCAATTTGATTATTGCTTCTATAATTAATATAGCAATTATCATAGAATGTTTATTGCCAGATTTGGTAGTTAATGTTTATTTTTAACTGTGCTCAATATTTATGCTCAGTGATTAATGTTGATTAATGAATATAATTTGATTACCATATATTTGAATATATTGTAGTTAGATTTACCACATTACTAATACCATAATGAACTAGTGACGAACCACACTGGTTCCTAGATATATATGAACTTCTAGAAATAACCCCCCAATGTTGATATTTGAGGCTTTGGCTTTAATTAATAATTACAGTCTTCATTATTTTAAGTGATTATATATTAAATGAGTTTCCATAGACACTGGTTCTCTAGTGTCATTCTAATGATCACTTTTATTTGTTTTCCCTCTTTTCTCAAAAGCGGGTGGTCCTTCGAGTTATTTCAATACAATAATTAAATAATTTAATTTCTGAGTTCAAGCCCCAGATACCCAACATGTGGTGAGGTGAGGCCATTGATGGTGTGGTGAGGTGAGGTCATTGATGGTGTGGTGAGGTGAGGTCATTGATGGGGTGGGTGAGGTGTGGTCATTACTGGGATGGTGAGGAGAGGTCATTGATGGTGTGGTGAGGTGAGGCCATTGATGGTGTGGTGAGGAGAGGTCATTGATGGTGTGGTGAGGTGACGTCATTGATGGGGTGGGTGAGGTGAGGTCATTGATGGTGTGGTGAGGTGAGGTCATTGCTGGGATGGTGAGGTGAGGTCATTGATGGTGTGGTGAGGTGAGGTCATTGATGGTGTGGTGAGGTGAGGTCATTACTGGGATGGTGAGGAGAGGTCATTGATGGTGTGGTGAGGTGAGGTCGGTGGAGGAGTTATTAATACTCCTAACGCCCCCTGTTTCCGGAAGAGGGGGCGGTTTGGCGGACATCCGCATATTTAACAGTACTAGGCGTCATGTGCGAGGGGGTGGGATTTTTAGTTTCATAACTGGACTGGCGAAGCGAGCGGCGCCATTCTTGATGAGAACCTTGGCCCCCGCCGCATTGAATATGGGCCAGGATGTCATGCAAGACATAAACAGCGGTGAACGCACATTGAAACAGTCGCTCAAACATAGAGGCCTAGAAACATTAAAACATGTTGGGAAGCAAATCGCGGGCGAGTGGGTCGTTAAGAAAAAACAAAAAAAAGGAACAGAACGATTAAGACAAAAACAAAACAAAAACAAAGCAAAACAAGAAATATATTCAGGAAAATCGACGGAGGGAAATATAATGACGTGTTTGCTTAAAAATTGAATCACTCTTGAAAAAACTAATGACAAGATAGCATGGCGGGGCTGTAAGTACCACTGGGGAATTATGCCGCTGCAATAACTGATGCCTTTCCTAAGCCATTCTCCGCTAGGATGGTAGAGGCTACTATAGCTTCGCGTCAAACTATTGATGTTTTGCCAGTAAATACTGGGGGCAATAAATTTAGAGATACGTATCTTGAATTTAACATTAAAGGCGTGAATGGCCACTTTCTAGACATGTCGTCTTTGGCTTTGGAACTATCGCTAGCAGTAACGGGCGAAGATGGAGCAAGTGCCATAGGGGATACAGAAAACGTAACAATTAGTAATGGTCTATCACAGACTTTATTTAAATCTATAGTAGTGTATTTCAATGAGACTGTGGTCGAAACTAACTCTCTATTCTCATACTGGAGTTATATAAAGCTGCTGACTACTATTTCAGGGTGCGAAGCTGAGAGATATCGGAAACTAGCGCATTTTTTTAAAGGTAATGACCCTGGAAGATTTTCCGACGAATATTTTGCTGCAATGACTGAGGAAAGGGAGCCGCAAATGACTGAGATGAAAACTACGGGTGTACACACATGCTTTAAATTATTGGCGGATGTTACTACAATTAGCGAAAACGTTCTGGATAATGTGGATGTGCGCATTCGCCTCGAACTAAACCCGGATAAATGGATTATTAATAGCGAAAGGGATAATGCTAACTTTAAATACCATATTAAGATGGCGAGGTTGTGGATAGATCGCATAATGCCATACCCGGCCAGCTTAATGGCCATTAATAAGGCATTGATACAAAATAACACCCCGATAACGTATACATTTAACAAAACCCTATTAAAGACTTATATACTGGGCACAGGACAGCGGACAATTACAATGGATCAGCCCTGGGAAACTGTAGTTCCCGAGCGTTTATACATGATTATCGTTGATATGGAGGCAATGTCAGGAGGCTATGCCCAGAACCCGTTATATTTTGAGAATTGTCAGCTCACGAGTGTATTTATAACTCTGAATAGCACTACTTTATTTAATATTGCTTGTGCTTTTCCGCACAACTGCGCAAAATTATATTATACTACGCCACAAGCTTTAGGTTTCGATAATGCCCACACGCTATCCTATGACGCATTTGTTAACGGTGGCACTATACTGGCTTTCAATTTACAGCCCGAAACTATAAAGGATGCAATGCCCCTGGAAGTGTCTGGTAATTTGAGAATTAGTCTAGAATTTAAAATACCTGTGGTGGGAAATAAAGTCATTTTGCTTTATGGCGGCACCACTGGCATCCTGAAAATTAATGCGGAACGCCGAATAGTCTGTGATACGAGAGCGTAAAGCTATGAATTGTCTTGAAATTAACGAAGCGCTGAACGGGGTGTTGGGTCGGGAGGTGCAATATCTGGGATGTTATCTCGCTAATGATGCAAAAAAAAATTTGAAAAAGATCTATGACCATCCTGTGGTATTTATAATTAATACACTAGACGCATCATCTGCAGATACAATGGGTCATTGGGTTACATTTTGTATAGCCAAAGCAATGACTAAGACAGAAATTGTCATTCTGGATAGTTTTGGAAACCCGAGAATTGAAACGTATTCGAAATATTTTAAGGTTATATTGAACAGCTTTGAAAAATATGATTTGCACATATTCAATGACAGAATACAGCAGTTGGAAACTTATTTCTGGGGGAACTATGCTTTATACTTCACCTACTATTTATCCCATCTTGGGGTGGGAAAAAGGCTTCGGAAATTTGCACAGGATTTTAAATATGAACAACACAGCAAAAATGACGCTTTGGTTGTGAAATTTACGTATGATAACCTGAATATGCCACTCTGTCAAACAACATTTTGCCTGGGAGATGATTCCCAGGGGACGTGCAATTACCTGTGTGAGCAGGTGACCTAGCATGCCTGAGGGGGAGGGAGGATAGGTTTTTAGGGGTATATATATATATAAGCCCCGGTCCTAAGGCCCATTGAGTTAACTTGCCCACCGACGAACGCCCTGGGTCCTGGTCATCATTAGAAGCCCACAAGCAAAGTTTTTTTGAAAATGGAATTCGCCCGTGGTGAGTTTTTTTTTTTTTAACATAACTCTAATATAGGTGAGAACGTGTGTGTGTGTGTGTGGTGTTTATGTTTCTTGCTGGTGAATACAAAATTTTATTAATGATTTTTTTTTATTTGCAGAATTGTTGAACGGCTGCTCAAAAATTGAGGTGACTGGTGGGATCAATTTCAACTTTGGGACTGCTCTCATCCTACCAGCTGGGATAACGCCCCATGATGTAGCGGATATATTGAAGAGCAGTGATGTTGCTAATGTTCGGCCGATGTGCCAAGCCCCCAAAACTTCATCAACTGCGCCTGAGACTACGAAGATGCCGGGGCAGTGCCACATGTCATTGTGGCCACTATGCACCCCAAGCCGACCGTGCCCATGCCCCTACCTGAGACACTGCTGGCACCAGAGCCCGCCCTGCTGCCCGCCTTGTTGTTGGCTCCGTAGATTCGCTGGCGGTAGCAATGACTGCTGTGCCGACCCCAGTGGGGCCAGGGCCATTCCCAACAATGGCAAGAACAGCAACAACTACAACGGCAACAACAACAACAGAGCCCAAAGCTAAGAAGGCGGCGAAGAGTGGAGAGATGGCTCTAAAAAAGAAAGCAACAACAACGGTAACAACAACAACAACAGAGCCCAAAGCTAAGAAGGCGGTGAAGAGTGGAGAGATGGCTCTAAAAACGAAAGCAACAACAACAACGGCAACACCAGAGCCCAAAGCTAAGAAGGCGGCGAAGAGTGGAGAGATGGCTCTAAAAACGAAAGCTTCGACAGCGCCTTTGATGAAGGACATTGCAAAGCCAACAAGTCGCCCTGCGGAAGAGTCTAAAATCACCTGGGAACGACCCGCACCGGGGCCCTGTCGGACTAGGCTATCTACGCGAGGCCGACGCAAGAGGACGACGACGACCCCATATGATAAGAGGTCGAGCAACGCGAGGCTTCCCCCCAGCCATCTACCTCGGGATATGTACCTCCAACAAGACGCCCCAACCCGCTCTGATAGCGGCCCACCCGCGGGAGGCAGTTACCCACATTAGCGAGAGTGAAGACGAGGATGTCCGGCAGACCCCCCAGAAATTGGCGACGGTGTGCCGCGTATCCCCCATGGCACCTAAGACACGAGAGCTGAACACGGAGGACATATTGTCTTCGCAGACCTTAAACGCCACGGTGGAACTCTTTAGTGAAAATCAATCGTTAGCCATGGAAGAGTTGGGCCTGGCTACGATTGACATGTTTACAACACAGTTCAAGCCGGTGGAGGGATTCGATGATGAGGTCTCGGACATCTTCGAGTGTGGCCAGGGAAAATTCTATGAGCCCGAGTATGTAGAGCCCACTCCAACCATGGACTGGATACGATTGACCCATGGCACGAAAGCAGCTTTATTACCCTCGGGCGTCATACGCAAA
>WNGS01001296.1:29211-46394 GCA_020271785.1 Procambarus virginalis | reverse complement strand
CCTGTGTCCCAATCACCCTGTGTCCCCCTCGTTATATGTCCCCTCAACCTGTGTCCTCTCACCGTGTGTCCTCTCACCCTGTGTCCTCCTAACCATGTGTCACCTTCATCCTATGTCCCCCTCACCATTTGTCTCCATCACCCTGTGTCCCCACTCACCCTATGTCCCCAAACCTAGTGTCCTCTCACCATGTATACCCTCACCCTATGTCCCCTTATCTTATGGCTCCTCACTCCATGTCCCCTCACCATGTGTCCCCTCAACCTGTGTTCCCCCTCACCCCATGTCCCCCCTAACCATGCCCCTCACCCCATGTCCCCCTAACCATGCCCCTCACCCTATGTCCCCCTACCCTGTGTCCCCCTCACCCTATGCCCACTCATCCTATGTCCCCTCACCCTGTGTCCCCTCACCCTTTGTCCCACTCAACCCTATGTCCCCTCATTATGTATTCCCTCATCCTGTGTCCCCCTCACACTGTGTCCTCTCCCCTGTGTCCCTCACCCTGTGTCCCCCATCCCCCTCTGTCCATCAACCTGTGTTCCCTCACACTGTGCCCCCCTCACCTATGTCCCCTCATCATGTATCCCCTCACCTGTGTCCACCTCATCATGTGTTCCCCTCACACTATGTCCCCTCACCCTGTGTCACGTCCACCCTGTGTCCCCTTACACTGTGCCCTCTCACCCTGTCTTCCCTCACCCTGTGTCCCTTTCACCCTATGTCCCTTCACCCTATGTCTCCTCACCATGTTATCCCCTCAACCTGTGTCCCCTAAACATGTGTCACCCTCACCCAATGTCCCCTCACCCTGTGTCCCCTCACCATGTATCCCATCACCCTGTGGCCCCGTCACCCTGTGTCCTCTAACCATGTTTCCTCCTCACCCTATGTCCCCCTCATCCTATGTCCCCTCACCCTGTGTCCCGCTCACCCTGTGTCCCCCTCACCCTATTTCCCCTCACCATGTATCCCCTCACCCTGTGTTCCCCTCACCCTATGTCCCGCTCACTACGTGTCCTGTCACCCTGAGTCCTATCACCCTGTGCCCCCTCACCCTATGTCCCTCACCCTGTGTCCCCTCCACACTGTTTCCGCCTCACCCTTTGTCCCCTTATCATGTGTCACCCTCCCCAGTGTCCCATCACTATGTGTCCCTTCACCCTGTGTCCCCCCTCACCATGTGCTTCCGTCACACTATGTCCCCTCACCTTGTTTCACCTCACCCTGAGTCCTCTTACACTGTGTTCCCTCACCTGTGTCCCCTCATCCTATGTCACCTCACCATGTGTTCCCTCACACTGTGGCAGCTCACCCTTTGTCCCCTTAAACTATGTCCTCTCACCCTGTGTCACCACACCCAGTATCATCTCACCTTGTGTCTTCTCACCCTGAGCCCCCTTCACCCTATGTCCCCCTCACCCAATGTCCCCTCACCCTGTGTCCACCTCACCCTATGTCTCCCTCACCATATGTCCCCTCACCCTGTGTCACTCTCACCCTGTGGCCCAACAACCAGTGTCTCCTTACACTATGTCCCCTCACCCATGTCCCCTCACCATCTGTCTCCTCACTCTGTGTCCCCTCCACCATGTGTCCCCTCACATGTGTCCCCTCACTTGTGTCCCCTCACCCTGTATCCCCTTACACTGTGTCTCCGTACCCTATGTCCCCTCACCATGTGTCCCCTCACCCTATGTTCCCTCATCCTAAAACCACTTACACTGTGTTCCCTCACCCTGTGTCTCCTCACCCTGAGTCCCCTAACATGTGTCCTTTCACCCCTATGTCCCCTCACCCTGTGTTTCCTTACACTCTGTCCCCTCACCCTGAGTCCCCTAACCCTATGTCTCCCTCACGATGTGTCCTTCTCACTCTTTGTCCTCTCACCCTGTGGTCACCCTCACCCTATGGCCCCTCACCCTGTGTCTCTTTACACCATGTTCTCTCAACCTGTGTCCCCTTCACCCTATGTCCCCCTCATCCCATGCCCCTCACCTGTGTCCCCTAACCCTGTATCCCCGTACACTGTGTTCTCCTCACCCTTATGTCCCCTCACCATGTGTCCCATCACCCTGTGTCCTTCATCCTGTATCCCCTTACACTGTGTCCCTTCACCCTGTGTCCCTCCTCTCCCTGTGTCCCCTAACATGTGTCCCCTCACCCTGTGGCCCCTCATCATGTGTCCCCTCACCATGTGTCTCCTCACCCTGTATCCCCTTACACTGTGTTTCCGTACCCCTATGTCCCCTCCCCATGTGTCCCCTCACTCTGTGTCCCATCATCCTATATCCACTTACACTGGTACCCTCACCCTGTGTCTCCTCCCCTGAGTCCCCTAACATGTGTCCTTTCAACCTATGTCCCCTCACCCTGTGTTTCCTTACACTCTGTCCCCTCACCCTGAGTCCCCTAACCCTATGTCTCCCTCACGATGTGTCCTCTCACTCTTTGTCCTCTCACCCTGTGTCACCCTCACCGCTATGGCCCCTCAACACTGTGTCTCTTTACACCATGTCCTCTCCAACCTGGGTCCCCTCACCCTATGTCCCCCTCATCCCATGTCCCCTCACCTTGTGTCCCTAACCCTGTATCCCCATACACTGTGTCTCCCTCATCCCATGTCCCCTCACCTTGTTTCCCCTAACCCTGTGTCCTTCATCCTGTATCCCCTTACACTGTGTCCCTTCACCCCTGTGTCTCCTCTCCCTGTGTCCCCTAACATGTGTCCCCTCACCCCTGTGTTCCCTTACCACTGTGTCCTCTAACCTAATGTCCCCTCACCCTATGTCCCCTCACCCTGTGTCCCCCTCACCTTGTGTCCCCTTAACAGTGTCCCCTCATCATGTGTCCCCTCCCCTTTTGTTCCACTCACAATGTGTCCCTTCACTCCTGTGTCCTCTCACTCTGTGTTCCCCTCACCTTGAGGCCTCTCACCCTGTGTCCCCTCACCCTGTGTTTCCCCTCACCCTGTTCCTCGTAACCCATGTGTCCCCTCGCCATGTGTCCCCTCACCCTGTGTCCCCTCACTATGTGTCCCCATTACCCAATGTACCCTCACCCTGCGTCCCCCCTACACATTGTGTCCTCCCCCCCTGTTACCCCTCACCATGTGTCCCCTCGCCATGTGTCCCCCTCACAATGTGGTGCCCCCGCACCTTGTGTCCCTACCCTGTGTCCCTTCACCTATGATTCTATCTTTTCCTCATTTTTTTTTTATTATTATTATTATTTTCTACCACAGACGTGGCCACACATTTACAATGCTAACCAGTATATATACATTTTCTTCTGTCCTCCATGGACAGGGTTAGAGATGTGTTAACATATAGTTCAAGGGTTATTGAACAATCAACCACTGAAGGTGACTCGGTGCTTTTAAAATGCTAAGCTACCTATATACGTACATACATAGATACACAGATTTAACGTATGCCCTACATAAAGTGTTCGATGTGTCTTTTACATAGTGTCATTAATGTACATTTACAAAGGGAAATGTAATTCTGATCAGCTTCCATATTACTTTATTCCCATACATATACATACACACACACATATACATATATCCACATGCATTCACAGACATTTGTCTCACTTACTCTGACAGGGTGAGATAGCTGATAAAGAAACTAGTGTGCAATTAAACACTTAATCACTGAAGGTGATTAGGTGCTTTTACAAGCTCAGGTTATATAGTTACATCATATACATTGTATAATTAATCTATTACATGGTCAATCTGGATACAAGGCCAATATATCATCAAGTGTTCCAGTACTCGTATAGTAATTACAGAGTTCAGCATACCTTAGCCCAGGAGGCACAGGGTGAGAGGACATAGGGTGAGGGGGTCACAGGGTGATGGGTCACATCGTGAGGGGAGATAGGGTGAGGGGACATAGGGTGAGGGGACATAGGGTGAGGGGACACAGGATGAGGGGAACACAGGGTCAGGGGACACAGGGTGAGGGGACATATGTGATGGGGACACAGGGTGATGGGGACACAGGGTGAGGGGGCACAGGGTGAGGGACACATGGTGAGAGGACACAGGGTGAGGGGACGCAGGGTGAAGGGACGCAGGGTGAGGGGACACTGGGTGAAGGGGACAAAGGGTGAGGGACACAAAATGAGGGAATCAGGGTGAGGGGACACATTGTAAGGGGACACAGAGGTGAGGAGACACAGTGTAAGGGGACACAGGGTGAGGGGACATAGGATGAGGGGGATACATACGAAGGGACACCGGGTGAGGGGACACACTGTGACGGGACACAGTGTGAGGAGACACATGGTGAGGGGACACATGGTGAGTGGATACAGGGTGAGGGGACACATGGTGAGGGTACACATAGTGAGGGGACACCGGGTGAGGGGAAACAGTGTGAGGAGACACAGTGTGAGGGGACACAGTATGAGGGGACACATGGTGAGGGATACATGGTAAGGGTACACATAGTGAGGGGACTCAGTGTGATGGGACACAGGGTGAGGGGACGGAGGGTGAGGGGACACATAGTGAGGGGACACGTGGTGAGGGAACACATAGTGAGGGGACACATGATGATGGAATATAGGGTGAGGAGGACACAGGGTGAGGGTCCATGGTTAGGGGACTCAGTGTGGAGGGACACAGGATGAGGGGACACATGATGGGGGGACACAAGGTGAGGGGTCACCGGGTGAGGGGACACAGTGTGAGGGGACATAGTGTGAGAGGACATAGTGTGAAGGGACACATGGTGAGGTGACACAGTGTGAGGGGACACATATTGCGGGGACACAGGGTGAGAGGACACATGATGGGGTGACACAAGGTGAGGGGTTACCGGGTGAGGGGACACAATGTGAGAGGACATAGTGTGAAGGGGCACATGGTGAGGGGACACAGTGTGAGGGGAGACATAGTGCAGGGACACAGGGTGAGAGGACACATGGTGAGGGGACACAGGGTTATGGGACATAGTGTGAAGGGACACAGTGTGAGGGGACACAGTGTGAGGGGACTCATAGTGATGGGACAAATAGTGAGGGGACACAGGGTGAGGGGACACAGGGTGAGGGGACCCAGGGTGAGGGGACAAATTGTGAGGGGGACGCAGGGTGAGGGTACATAGGGTGAGAAGACATATGCTGAGGGGACACAAGGTGAGGGGACACAGGGTAAGGGGACACAAGGTGAGGGGACACAAGGTGAGGGGACACAGGGTGAGGGGACACATTGTGAGGAGAAATTGCCTCCCGCACGCTCCCTGGGCTCCGGCAGGTGTCTCCCGGCCTCGTCCCTGTGCTCCGGCAGGTATCTCCAGGCCTCGTCCCTGGGCTCCGGCAGGTGTCTCCCGGCCTCGTCCCTGGGCTCCGGCAGGTGTCTCCTGGCCTCGTCCCTGGGCTCCGGCAGGTGTCTCCCGGCCTCGTCCCTCGGCTCCCGCAGGTGTTGCTTCAGTGAGCCAGCTGCTATTTGCAAATTGGTGACTTTGTTGACATTGAAGTCAGGAGGTTATCTTGAGGTTACCTTGAGATGATTTCTGGGCTTTTTAGTGTCCCCGCGGCCCGGTCCTCGACCAGGCCTCCACCCCCAGGAAGCAGCCCGTGATAGCCCCAGACAGCAACACCCAGGTACCTATTTTACTGCTAGGAACAGGGGCAAAGGGTGAAAGAAACTCTGCTCATTGTTTCTCGCCGGCGCCTGGGATCGAACCCAGAACCACAGGAACACAAGACCAGCGTGCTGTCCGCTCGGCCGACCGGCTCCCCTTAATAAGAGAAAGTAATATCCCACACCGTGTAAAAGCATCTAACACAAGGGGAAAATCAACTAAATCATCATAACGTCACAGGAAAAACGACGTGTTCACCACTGCTATTAAAGGCGGTACTGATCACATGGTGGCCACCAATGGTGTTTCACGCAGTATTAATAACATCATGGTCACCACTGCTGGCACGAAACACAGCAGGACATCAATGTCTGAAACTTTATTCGTAAGAGTTTAAGTAAATAATGTCAGGAGTGGCTGAACTAGGGAGACTTATAGCATTCTGAATCAAAATTTTATACATCGCTCGTTATGTTGTTTTTCATAACAATTATATTCATATTTATCGAAAAGATGGCGTGTACAGTGACATGTGAGAGCCTGAAGAAAAAGAGTTGATGAGTTGGTTGTATGGGTCGTTCCCTTCTGACAAAACTATAGCATTCGTTTTTTAATCGTTTCTTCAACAGTAGTATGGTGAGCAGGTCAGGTAGGAGATTGTGATGAGTGTGAGGAACTGTAGGTGTGGTGAGCAGGCCAGGAAGGAGATTGTGATGAGTGTGAGGAACCGTAGGTGTGGTGAGCAGGCCAGGTAGGAGATTGTGATGAGTCTGAGGAACTGTAGGTGTGGTGAACAAGCCAGGTAGGAGATTGTGATGAGTGTGTGAGGAACTGTAGGTGTGGTGAACAGGCCAGGTAGGAGATGGTGATGAGTGTGAGGAGGAACACACAAGATACGTCATAATCATTTCACAATTGAGCTTGATAATAGAAAGAAAGCAGAAAATAGAAAATTGAGCAGAAAATAGTCAGTGATATTCGAACGAATGCTTTAGCTGCTAAAGAAAACAGATTTGAAATTAAATTCCTATGGATACCATCACATGTTGGCATCTCAAGACATGACACTGTTGATATGCTTGCAAAGATGGCCTGTGGAAAACCATTTGTAGAAATTGATATGGGTGTTTCATTAGCAGTGGCAAAGAGAATACTTAAACAAATATATAATGAATATCTCACCGGCCTAACAAATTCACAAAGACCTGGAAGTTGTAGCATTAAATATTATGATAGATATCGTGAGGAGACATTCACATATGGGACTAAAAGAACAAGAACATGGCAATGTGGTGTTATAGTGGCCAGAATACGCCTGGGATACAGACGTATCTGGCAGCTTTCTCAAAACCCAAATGTCGGGTACACATTGTGTCATCTTTGTGAAAGAGAAAACATGCACTCTCTTGATCATTATATTGTAGAATGTCCCATACTGACTGACTTTCGCCCTCCTGGGCTAAGGTATGCTGAACTCTGTAATTACTATATGAGTACTGGAACACTTGATGATATATTGGACTTGTATCCAAGATTAACCATGTAATGTATCAATTATACAATGTATGTATGTATGTGATGTAACTATATAACCTGGGTTTGTAAAAAGCACCTTAATCACCGTCAGTGATTAAGTGCTTAATTTCACACTAGTTTCTCTATCAGCTATCTCGCCCTGTCAGAGTAAAAGAGACTAATGTATGTGAATACATGTGTGTGTATATATATGTACATGTATGTATATGTGTGTGTGTATGTATATGTATGTGAATAAAGTATATACGGAAGCTGATCAGAATTACATTTCACCTTTGTAAATGCGCAGTAATGACACTATGTAGAAGACACATTGAACACTTTATGTATGGCATACGTAAATCCGTGTATCTATGTATTTATGTATGTAGGTTAGCTTACCATTTTAAAAGCACCGAATCACCTTCTGTGGTTGATTGTTCAATAAACCCTTGAACTATATGTTTAACACATCTCTAACCCTGTCCATGGAGGACAGAAGAAAATGTATATATGCTGGTTAGCATTGTAAGTGTCTGGCCACGTCTGTGATAGGAAAAAAAATGAGCTTGCCAGAATTTGTACAAGTCCCGCAGTTCCCATCCATACAAGGTTTAGATAATGGCTGTTAGATAACTTTACTTTCCACCAGGTGTCATGATAACCAAATTCACTCATAATACTTTTTATTATGAATCTGAGGTCTCAACAACCCATCCACCTGAAATGATGAACTTATAGTAACTATTTGGTCAAAAGTACCCATATGCAGCTATGATATATGGTCCACTAAAAACATTACTTTTTATATTACTGATATTTTCTAAATGGGAAACTTTGTTAGCGGCAATATAAATATAGAACCTAAACTCTAATTACAGTCCTGGGCCTAATAAAGCTATCTTAGGCTAATATAGTGTATACAGTACATGCGCTGTATTAGGCCTAGGAATGTTTAAGTATGTTTTATCTACCTTTATTTTCCTGACTCTATTAAGAGTCATGAAATGTGAGAGGCACACAGTCCCTCACTCTCATGACCTCACCTCACCATCCCCCCCCATCAATGACCTCACCTCACCACACCATCAATGACCTCACCTCACCACACCATCAATGACCTCACCTCACCACACCATCAATGACCTCACCTCACCATCCCAGCAACGACCTCACCTCACCACACCATCAATGACCTCACGTCACCACACCATCAATGACCTCACCTCACCATCCCAGCAAAGTAATTGAATATAAGTAATATAAGTAATATAAGAAAAAGAATATAAGTAACATTGAGAAATTTCATGTTAGAATTATTAATCTTACTTTTTCGGTCATATTTAATAATATATGTCTACAGGAAAGACTGCTACCAAAATATACTAATATATATATATATATATATATATATATATATATATATATATATATATATATATATATATATAAACAAATGCAAACAAATTTATTTTGGGGTGTGAGTTTTCAGTTATATATATATATATATATATATATATATATATATATATATATATATATATATATATATATATATATATACATATATATATATATATATATATATATATATATATATATATATATATATATATATATATATATTACCTACACCAGAGAATAGCTGAAGGTTCGTCCTCTGCAACATGGTATCTTCAGGCAACCAAATTAGAAAGGTTAAATATCCAATATATTTATATATATATATATATATATATATATATATATATATATATATATATATATATACATATATATATATATATATATATATATATATATATATATATATATATATATATATATATATATATATATATATATATTACCTACACCAGAGAATAGCTGAAGGTTCGTCCTCTGCAACATGGTATCTTCAGGCAACCAAATTAGAAAGGTTAAATATCCAATATATATATATATATATATATATATATATATATATATATATATATATATATATAAATGGAAGGGAGTACCACCTCTGGCTGGAAGAAGGGGGACCCATAGCCTCGGAGGAAATCACACATAACGCATTGGAGGGAATGTAGGTCCCCTCCAATACAGTTTCTGTGTGCTTTTCTCCTACCACCCCCTTCCTTTTTTTTATGCTTTATTGTGTATTTAAAGGTTACAAAACATACAAGACAAATGCCTAAAGGTTATGGATCTCTTGAAGCTCCTCTGCTTCCGGACAGGAACCGAGGACGCAGCAAGCATTTCCCCTCTGGATCGCCACACTGAGGCGCTGAAACAAAAAACTGCAAGCCCTTGGGTCTCTGGTGACGTCGATGAGCTTGGAACCCAATTCCTTGAGAAATCCCAAGGCACTCTTGCCCCAGGGGCCATGCGTCTCAGACACTATGGGAACGAAGAGGTATTGGCCTGCCAGTCGCCTGTATTTGAGAGATTTTGCTGTTTCCCTGTGGTTGGCCGCCCCACCTGCTTGATCAGCTCCGAAGTGTACATAGGTGGCAGCCAGGGTGGATACACATGTGTAGTCCCACACCAACTGTCTACCCTTCTTCCATGAGTATATGGTGATGCCATCAGGGCGAAGTGCGGGGAAATCCGGGTTCTGGACCCCTAGGATGCGAGGTTCTCTCTCCGCTGGGCACTTAGCTGAGACGAGGCTTCTCTTGATGATGTCATTGACCTCGTTGTGTCTTGCATGCCAGCCCTTTGTGCTTGAACAATGAAACCCATGCAGTCCGTATTGGTCTGCTTCCACTCTGTTGCAAATACACTTGTATTCAGTGTGAATTGGGGCACCAAGGCGGAGGGCCACTGCTACACGAAGGGATTCTGGATCTAGGCGCGTGCCCATTGCTGACATGGGTACTGCCAGGAGGAAGTCTCCTGCATGGGGGGCACGCACTGCTCTGAGGCGGGCTTTCTCCTTGTCTGATGTTGCGGCGCTGAGCATGGCATCAGCTACTTTTTCCACTAGAGGGTGGTCCCAGCCGGACTCTTTGTGTTGTTTTGTTGGCTCTATAATGGTTGCTGGGGCTGCCAGAACATCCCACTGATTTGAACATTCAGTGAAAGCAGGATTGTGTATTCCTGCTGAATCTCTCAAGGTTGCAGGTAAGATATCTCTGACGAGGTCGTGCGATGCGTGGGAGGAGGAAAGGAAGGCTGGTAGAGCAATTTGAGAGGCTGTGCGGACACCAAGGCCGCAAAGTCTTACAGGAAGGGTTGCTTGCTCCCACTGAGAGTCGTCCAATGGCAGGTTCAGGACTTTCACCAGCATGGACCTCAGAAGGGTGTCATACACATTTAACTTTGGGCTGCTGTAGGATGGAGAACATCTCAGAAAGTAGGTCAACTTAGGGAGAGACAGGCATCTTGTGAGGAGAAAGAGAGCATCATGGGCATCAATCTTGTCAATCCTGTCCAGCATTCTCCATATATATGCCATATATGCTGTCCAGCAGCATATATATATATTATATATATATATATATATATATATATTATATATATATATATATAATATATTATATTTACATATATATATATATATATATATATATATATATATATATATATATATATATATATATTGTGCCGGGAAAATGTAGGAGTGTAGATGTTCGGCAGTCTTCCTAATGGCTGGTGTCAATGCCTGTCACATTTACAAAAAAAAAGAGACTGCTTGGCTGTTGTCTGTGGTAAAGTAAGGGAAGACACACAAAACATAGTATGAACAATTGGTGCGGCTCTTTACGTCGTAGAGTCACTTATGGACACATTGTGGCAGTGGGACAAGGACAACAGTGGGACCACCAGTCCCAGGGAGGAACAATACCAAGACGATGGCTGCTGCTGACACAAGAACCGTTAAGTTTCTAAGTTGGAACATTCGTAGCATCAACAAAAGACTGAATGATCTAATTGCACATGTTACCAGTAACAACATAGATATAATTGCTATACAGGAGCCCTACACGTCCAACATGATAAACAAAACCCCACCAAAGATCAGAGGGTATGCATCCTATAATAACAGTAACGCTACAGGCCTATTAACATACATCAGAAGTGATTTACCGCACATTCTTGTGAGCACGTCACACAATGTACACACACAGTTCCATCACTTTCATGTACAAACTACAGCAGGCCACTTTTCATTCCTCAACGTATATGCCAGAAGCCAGAAGCTCAATGTAACATTGCTCCCAGATCTAGACAATCATGGGACAATATACATGGGAGATTTTAATGCTAGACATATTACGCTGGGAGACATTACTAACAACGATAATGGATGCAAATTTATCAAATATGTTTATGACAACAGATTAACCGTGTATACTACGGATACCCAAACTCATTTATTGGGAGGCAGACTTGATTATGTAATGGGTAGAAACCTTGTGCAAGATAGGATGGAATGTTCGTTGGTAAATCACTTAGTTAGTGATCACTATGCAGTTTCTGCTTCCTATGAGGTACAGTGTGATGTACCTAATAGACATCAGAGACGGAAAATGAATATTCCATATGGCTTGCATGACCACTTTATTAATTGTATATCAAAATGGTATCAAGATTACACAATAACGACTGTAGAAGCCTTCTCCAGAGATCTCGTTGATACAATTACTACCTACTACGACACATGGGTGTGTTGGGGAACAAGTCGTAAGCCTAGGAGAAGTGGGCAACACCTACCACCACCCAAGTGGGTTCTCGACCCCGTATTTGTTAAAGAACATGAACGAGAAAGCAAATTGGTGATACGTACAAACGAACCAAAGCACAAGGTGACTTACATGCATTTCTTGTTGCAAATAGAGAGATGAGAGACATGAGCAACGTTATACGTAATAAACATTGGGAAGAGTTCCTACAAAGTATAAATGAGCAAACAACACTTGTTGAAAGTGTTACGGAAAATCTCTAGAAGCAACCCAACCAAACCACTGCACCACAGCCCACTAGAACAAGCAAACATTCTCCTTGATCAGTGGGCACTAACATCAAGCTACGACTCACTCCCAATTAACATACAGCATAAACTTAATGACACACGCCCCAACAGACAACGAACCATCAATCTTGCCTGTACAGCTATCGACGTGTCGGACCTTAATGATGTAACTGAATGGGAATTAAATCATGCACTAAAGATGGGAAAATCAACTGCTCCTGGAGAGGACGGTATTACTTACAGTCTACTGAGATTAGTCTCACAAGTACCAGGTAATCCACTGTTAGTGCTGTACAGAATGAGTTTACGTGAAGGAGTATTACCTGATGCTTGGACAAAGAGTGTCATTGTTCCCATCCCCAAACCACACTCAGATAATTATAGACCCATATCTCTAACATCGTGTGTCTGTAAAGTGCTTGAACGTATTGTTCTTAACAGACTCATGTATCGTATACAGGGGCACCTGTCACCTCAACTGTTTGGATTTATGCCTGGGCTCAGTACACAACACTGTTTTGCTGAATACTTCGCACATATTGAAGCTTCCCCTCAAACAGTCTTCATCGACCTAGCAGCAGCTTTTGATACAGCAAACAGAGAAATCATACTGGAACAGCTTGCCGAGCTGGGAATACAAGGAAAATTATTGAAATGGATAAAGGGCTATTTGTCTAATCGAACAGCATATGTTTTGTTTAATGGTGTTAAAAGCACAGAGAGCAAACACTTTGAACTGGGAACTCCACAAGGAGGGGTCCTCAGCCCCTTGTTGTTCAACGTTCTGATGCATAAACTTATTAAAGATCTTCCAACTAATAATGAAGACACTGTCATTTGTTATGCTGATGATATATGTTTACAGGCTGCCTCCGAGCCTAGAATGCAAGTTCTGCTCGATGCTTTTGCTACTAGAGCTGAGGAATGTGGCCTCCTTATCTCTGTACAGAAAACTCGTGCCCTCATTCCATGTGGTATTCCACCACCCAATTATCATATAGATGGGCGAGCACTTGAGAACTGCGAGTCTTACAGATACCTTGGTGTCCCTATTAACGACCCTGGGTACCTTTCTTCTCTCAAGAGGAGACTGTGGGAGAGATTAAAGCCCTTGCGGGTCCTTGTTGGTGTCAATCATGGAATTAACGTGAGACTTGCTAGAATGTTTTATGTATCATTTATACGCTCTGTGATTGACTACAATGCTCTACATCTCACACTGTATACTGACAAAGAGCTGAAATCTCTTGAAACCTTGCAAAACGAAGCTATGCGTCTCATCCTTGGGGCTCCAAAGTCCACGAGAATAGTTAATATGAGAGCAGAGTTAAAATTACCTACCATAAGTGAGAGAATTTTGTCTATTAGCACAGTTTTCGGCGTGAAGGCATTGAGTAGATCTAGGCAACACATGAAGTTTCAAGCTAAACTTTCTAATATGCTGCACTCACCTGAGGTCTATAGAAGAAGACGAAATCTGATTATGTATATTGGTTCTACAAGGTAGCCAACTCCATCAAATATTAAATATGTACCCAACTCAACAATGATTAATCAACCAATTACTCCATGGATAACGGGNAGTGGACTCAGTGTGAAGGGACACAGGGTGAGGGGACACATGATGGGGGGGACACAAGGTGAGAGGTCACCGGGTGAGGGGACACAGTGTGAGGGGACACAGTGTGAGGGGACACATGGTGAGGGGACGCAGGGTGAGGGGATACAGGATGAAGGGACTTAGGAAGAGGGGACATAGGGTGCGAAGGACACAGGGTGAGGGGACATTGGGCGACGGGACACATGGTTAGGGGACATAGGGTGATGGGGGACACAGGGTGAGTGGACACAGGGTTTGGGGACACGGGGTAAGGGTGACAAATGGTGAGGGGACATAGGGTGAAGGGGACACAGGGTTAGGAGATATAGGGAGAGTGGACACACTGTGAGAGGACACAGGGTGGGCGGACATAGGATGAGGGGACAAAGAGTGATGGGGACACAAGGTGATGGGGACACAAGGTGAGAGGACTCAGGGTGAGAGGACACCTGGTGAGGGGACATAGGGTGAGGGGATTACAGTGTGAGGGGACATAGGATGAGGGGACACAGGGTGAGGGGACACAGGGTGAGGGAACATAGGGTGATGGAAACACAGGGTGACAGGACACACAGTGAGGGAACGCAGGATGAAGGGACGCAGGGTGAGGGGACACTGGGTGAGGGGGACATAGGGTTACGGGACACATAATGACGGGAAACAGGGTAAGGGGACACAGGGTAAGGGGACACAGGGTAAGGGGACACAGAGTGAGGGGACACATGGTGAGGGGATACATGGTGAAGGGACATAGGGTGAGGGGACACAGGGTGAGGGGACACACGGTGAGGGGACACAAGGTGATGGGACACCGGGTGAGGGGACACATGTTGAGGACACATGGTGAGGGGACACATAGTGAGGGGGACACAGTGTGAAAGGACACCGGGTGAGGGGACACATGATGGGGGGACCCAAGGTGAGGTGACACCGGGTTAGGGGATACAGGGTGAGGGGACACATGGTGAGGGGACATAGTGAGAGGACACAGTGTGAGGGGGCACATGGTGAGGGGATACATGGTGACGGGAAACAGGGTAAAGGGACACAGTGTGAGCAGACACATGGTGAGGGGACACAGGGTGAGGGCACACAGTGTGAGGGGTCACATGGTGATGGGAAATAGGATGAAGGGGGCAGAGGGTGAGGGGGAACAGGGTGAGGGGACATAGTTTGAGGGGACATAGTATGAGGGGACATAGGGTGAGAGGACACAGGGTGAAGGGACATAGGGTGAAGGGACACAGGGTTAGGGGACACAAGGTGCGGGGACACATTGTGAGGGGACACATGGCGAGGGGACACATGGTGAGGGGTAACAGGGTGGGAGGACACAATGTGAGGGGGACGCAGGGTGAGGGTACATTGGGTAAGGGGACACATAGTGAGGGGAACACAGGGTGAGGGGACACATGGTGAGGGGACACAGGGTTAGAGGACACAGGGTGAGGGAACACAGGGTGAGGGGCCACAGGGTGAGAGGACTCAAGGTGAGGGGAATACAGGCTGAGAGGACACAGGGTGAAGGGACACATTGTGAGTGGAACAAAAGGGGAGGGGACACATGGTGAGGGGACACATGTTAAGGGGACATAGAGTGAGGGGGACACAGGGTCAGGGGACATAGGGTGAGGGGACATAGAGTGAGCGAGACACAGAGTGATGGGACACATGGTGAGGGGACACTAAGTTAGGGGACACAGTGTAAGGGAACACAGGGTGAGGGGACATAGGATGAGGGGACACATATTAGGGAACACAGGCAGAGGAGACACAGGGTGAAGGGACACAGTGTAAGGGGATAGAGGATGAAGGACAAAGGGTGATGGGACACATGGTGAGGGGACATAGGGTGAGGAGACACAGTGTACGGGGATACAGGGTTAGGGGACACAAGGTGAGGGGACATGGGATGAGGGGGACATAGGGTGAAGGGGACACAGGGTGAGGGGAAACAGGGTGAGGGCCACATTGTGAGAGGACACAGGGTGAGAGGACGCAGGGTGAGGGGACGCAGGGTGAAGAGACGGAGGGTGAGGGGACACTGGGTGAAGAGGACACAGGGTGAGGGATACATAATGAGGGGAAACAGGGTGAGGGAACACAGTGTAAGGGGACACAGGGTGAGGGGTCACAAGGTGAGGGGACACCGGGTGAGGGGACACCGGTGAGGGGACACCGGGTGAGGGGACACCGGGTGAGGGGACACAGAGTGAGGGGACACATGGTGAGGGGACACAAGGTGAGGGGACACCGGGTGAGGGGACACAGTGTGAGGGGACACATGGTGAGGGGACACAGTGTGAAGGGACATAGTGTAATGGGGACACAGGGTGAGGGGACACATGGTGATGGGACACATAGTGAGTGGACTCAGTGTGAAGGGACACAGGGTGAGGGGACACATGATGGGGGGACACAAGGTGAGAGGTCACCGGGTGAGGGGACACAGTGTGAGGGGACACAGTGTGAGGGGACACATGGTGAGGGGACGCAGGGTGAGGGGATACAGGATGAAGGGACTTAGGAAGAGGGGACATAGGGTGCGAAGGACACAGGGTGAGGGGACATTGGGCGACGGGACACATGGTTAGGGGACATAGGGTGATGGGGGACACAGGGTGAGTGGACACAGGGTTTGGGGACACGGGGTAAGGGTGACAAATGGTGAGGGGACATAGGTGAAAGGGACACAGGGTTAGGAGATATAGGGAGAGTGGACACACTGTCACACTGAGTGGACAGTGTGGCGCACACATAGTGAGGGGACACAGGGTGAGGGGACACAGGGTGAGGGGACACATGGTGAGGGACACAGGGTGAGGGCACACAGTGTGAGGGGTCACATGGTGATGGGAAATAGGATGAAGGGGGCAGAGGGTGAGGGGAACAGGGTGAGGGGACATAGTTTGAGGGGACATAGTATGAGGGGACATAGGGTGAGACGACACAGGGTGAAGGGACATAGGGTGAAGGGACACAGGGTTAGGGGACACAAGGTGCGAGGACACATTGTGAGGGGACACATGCGAGGGGACACATGGTGAGGGGTAACAGGGTGGGAGGACACAATGTGAGGGGGACGCAGGGTGAGGGTACATTGGTAAGGGGACACATAGTGAGGGGTACACAGGGTGAGGGACACATGGTGAGGGGACACAGGGTTAGAGGACACAGGGTGAGGGAACACAGGGTGAGGGGCCACAGGGTGAGAGGACTCAAGGTGAGGGGAATACAGGCTGAGAGGACACAGGGTGAAGGGACACATTGTGAGTGGAACAAAAGGGAGGCGACACATGGTGAGGAGACACATGTTAAGGGGACATAGAGTGAGGGGGACACAGGGTCAGGGGACATAGGGTGAGGGGACATAGAGTGAGCGAGACACAGAGTGATGGGACACATGGTGAGGGGACACTAAGTTAGGGACACAGTGTAAGGGAACCACAGGTGAGGGGACATAGGATGAGGGGACACATATTAGGGAACACAGGCAGAGGAGACACGG
>WNGS01001295.1:0-11212 GCA_020271785.1 Procambarus virginalis | reverse complement strand
ATATCTCCTCGAGCTCTTCTGCCTTAGTTCTGCCACTGCCACTCATGCCTCTTAGTTCTGGGACTAGCCAAATGGCATACCTCTTACCTTTTTCCAGCTTCGTCTTGTGCTTGACAAATACGGGCTCCATGCTGGGGCCGCATACTCCAGGATTGGTCTTACATATGTGGTATACAGGTTCTGAATGATTCCTTACACAGGTTCCTGCAGGCAGTTCTGATGTTAGCCAGCCTCGCATACGCCGCCGATGATAGGGGAGAGAAGAGGAACTAGTGAGTACCAAACACCCACCTCCTCGCACACAACTCTAGAGAACACTCCCTAAAACTTATTGGAAGGATCCTCATCTAATGAGCAAACTCCCAAGAGTTCATCACACCTGGACAGGAAGAACAGCTACCAACACATACAAACAGACCCTGAAACTAAGGCAAAGTTGACAGTGATCATCAGTTGACAAACAACTGAGCTCCAAGCAACGTGACGATAAAGCAACGACGCTTCTCCTGGACAAGATACGCCAACATTCTTAATTAATGATTAAGCATTCTTGAGGCGTTGGACAAGAATCGGTGGCTGACATTAACGAAAATCAGTTGAAAATAGCAAGCTCCAAATAAATGGAAGGAAGCTGATGTCCTTTCAATTCCCAAAGATGAAGTGGACAAATATCGCCCTATTTCAGTCTTGTCCTACACAGCCAAGACAGCAGGAAAAAATTATTCTCAACAGACTAAAAGGGAGAATTGGCCCATTGCATCCAAATATCCCGGGATTATAGCATGGTGCAGGAACACTCAACTTCCTTGCTAACCTCCTTGGACACTAGAATGCGAAACTCCTTGTCTTTCTAGACTTAGAAAAACTTGAAGTTAACAAACCCGCATGTCATCCTACATTTGTTGATTGCAAAGAAGGTGATGGGTAATTGCGTTGTCTGGGTGCACAATTACCTCGTTGAAGGACAAATCAGAGTAGGAGTGTTGAGGAGGCCTTCCCTCTCACAAGACTACAAGATGACACACCTCAAGTAGCAGCTCTCGCTCCAACTCCATTCAACATCTTGATGGAGACGCTGGTCATGAAGGTGGCCATAAGGAGGCTGTCACTACACACAGCTCAATAAGCCTCGTGAGCTCCGCTGATGCCCACAGCAAGTGGAGTTGACGCACTGACACACACACAACGGGCTCTCCACAGCCTAGGCCACACACCCTGAATTAGGGCTCAAAATATCAACTGAAAACCCAAAAGCCGTGTACTATGCAAGATGTGACCGAGAAATCCAGTTCACCATACAATATGTGGAACTGTGATGGGTGGCAGGCTACAGTACCTAACAATATGGGTCGACAGAAGGAGACCTTTGGACAAACAAATAAGATACATGAAGGAAATAACGACCGGCAGTTCCGTCTGCACACAAGGTTCTCTGAACATTGTTACACTGAGGCAAGACCATCCCCCCCTGGACTGTGGCTCTCCCCTGATCACTCTCTCCAAAAGAAGAATTAAAACCCTGGAAATTATAGAGAAGAGAGGCACGAGGAGCATCACTGGTACACTAAAATGCACGAAAACTGAAAATTTAAATCTCGGGAGAAATCTGGAGTTATTTGTAACTATAGTCCAAACCCTAACAGCATCCTTGGTCGTCAAGATCTGTTTAGTTTTGAGTGTTCAATAAATCACTGAACTGTATGTTTAACAGCTTTCTAAACCTGTCCATGGAGAGCAGGAGGAAATGTAAATATGGTGATTATCATTGTAAATGTGTGGCCACGTCTGTGGTCACAAAGTCAAGCTCTGTAAACCCTACACCAGATGGTGGGTCCAGAAGATGGTGGTCGGTGTCAAAAGCCAAGCCTTCTTGAGTACAGTGACCAGTGAATGACGGCACTCGTCGAGACATCTAAAGACCAGCAGGTGTATAGCACGCTCTGACAAGCTGGAGATGACGCGGGCACAACCTCCTCCACCCAGGGCTGGGAGAATAAGCCTACCAAGATCGAGGGCGGACATGCATCACCCGCACCATCTCAGAGCCCAAACCCTAGGCTTAATGACCCACAATACACCCCCTCAACACTGCTACACTGATGGCTGTGTGCACCAACAATCCATGCATCCAGCACCAGCCTCCCACTCCCCCTCGTGTCCATGAACCAGAGAGAGAAAAGAGAGAGAGACAGACAGACAGACAGACAGACAGACAGACAGACAGACAGACAGACAGACAGACAGACAGACAAACCTCCACGGTAGACACACGTGTTCGTGATGAAGCTGTCCTCTTCAACACGAAAATTACAACTGTCGTAACGTATTGATACAGACAGACTCCAAAACAACTATTCAAGTGGTGGGGAAGGTGAGCTGCTTCACCACCGTCCTCCTCCTCCAGAACCTTCAGCTACAAGTAACAAAAGTTATCATTACCTGGATCTCTAGTCATGTTGGGGTCTATGGAAATTAATGTAAAGGAAAAATTAGCTAGAGGGGGGGGGGACACGTCAAGTGTGCCAGCAAGCACCACTAGACTGTAAGACAGTTTAACACGAGAGTGGACACAACAGTTCTTGACCTGTCCCCTCAAGCCAACATCAAAAGGATAACATCAGCGGCGTATGCAAGGCTGGCGAACATAGGCACTGCCTCCAGAATCTTGTATAAGGAATCATTCAGAACCTTGTATACCTCATATGTCAGACCAATACCGGAATATGCAGCCCCAGCATGGAGTCCACATCTAGTCAAACACAAAACGAAGTTAGAGAAGGTTCAAATGTATGCCACCAGGCTAGTCCCCGAGCTGAGAGGAATGAGCTATGAGTAAAAATTACTGAAACTGAACCTCACGACATTGGAAGACACAGGGGAGGTATGATCACTACCTACAAAATTCTCAGAGGAATTAAATAGGATGGACAAACATAAACTGTTTAACTCTAGTGGAACACGCACAAGGGGACACAGGTGGAAACTGAGCACTCAAATGAACCACAGGGACCCGGTACGTTACCCGGTACGGCGATGTTACCCGGTACGGCGATGTTACCCGGTACGGCGATGTTACCCGGTACGGCGATGTTACCCGGTACGGCGATGTTACCCGGTACGGCGATGTTACCGGTACAGCGATGTTACCCGGTACGGCGATGTTACCGGTACGGCGATGTTACGCGGTACGGCGATGTTACCCGGTACGGCGATGTTACCGGGTACGGCGATGTTACGCGGTACGGCGATGTTACCGGTACGGCGATGTTACCCGGTACGGCGATGTTACCCGGTACGGCGATGTTACCGGGTACGGCGATGTTACCCGGTACGGCGATGTTACCCGGTACGGCGATGTACCCGGTACGGCGATGTTACCCGGTACGGCGATGTTACCCGGTACAGCGATGTTACCCGGTACAGCGATGTTACCCGGTACGGCGATGTTACCCGGTACAGCGATGTTACCCGGTACAGCGATGTTACCGGTACGGCGATGTTACCGGGTACGGCGATGTTACCCGTTACAGCGATGTTACCCGGTACGGCGATGTTACCGGGTACGGCGATGTTACAGGTACAGCGATGTTACCGGGTACAGCGATGTTACAGGGTACAGCGATGTTACCCGGTACGGCGATGTTACCCGGTACGGCGATGTTACCCGGTACGGCGATGTTACCGGTACAGCGATGTTACCCGGTACAGCGATGGTACCCGTTACAGCGATGGTACCCGGTACAGCGATGTTACCGGGTACAGCGATGTTACCGGGTACAGCGATGTTACCCGGTACGGCGATGTTACCCAGTACAGCGATGTTACCCGTTACAGCGATGGTACCCGGTACAGCGATGTTACCCGGTATGGCGATGTTACCCGGTACGGCGATGTTACCCGGTACGGCGATGTTACCGGGTAGAATGATGTTACCCGGTACGGCGATGTTACCCGGTACGGCGATGTTACCCGGTACGGCGATGTTACCCGGTACAGCGATGTTACCCGGTACAGCGATGTTACCGGGTAGAATGATGTTACCCGGTACGGCGATGTTACCCGGTACGGCGATGTTACCGGGTACAGCGATGTTACCCGGTACAGCGATGTTACCCGGTACAGCGATGTTACCGGGTACAGCGATGTTTCCCGGTACTGCGATGTTACCCGGTACGGCAATGTTACCCGGTACAGGGATGCTACCCGGTACAGCGATGTTTCCCGGTACGGCGATGTTTCCCGGTACGGCGATGCTACCCGGTACGGCGATGCTACCCGGTACGGCGATGTTACCCGGTACAGGGATGCTACCCGGTACGGCGATGTTTCCCGGTACGGCGATGTTTCCCGGTACGGCGATGCTACCCGGTACGGCGATGCTACCCGGTACAGCGATGTTACCCGGTACAGCGATGCTACCCGGTACAGCGATGCTACCCGGTACGGCGATGTTTCCCGGTACAGCGATGCTACCCGGTACAGCGATGTTACCCGGTACAGAGCACCAAGGAACACCAGCAAGAGGGCGTGGCACCACACGTGAGGATCTACACACCAGGAGGCGAAAGTTTGTGCAAATAACGTGAATGACCTGAGGGTAATTACCTCAGTCACTCTGTACTCAATTGTGATAACTTCCAACAGTTAAGTAATCATTTTCAAGATGGCACTGTCATTGACAGGTGGCACAGTCATTGACAAGTGGCACTGTATCATTGACAGGTGGCACTGTGGCATTGACAGGTGGCGCTGTGTTATTTACAGGTGGCACTGTGTTATTGACAGGTGGCACTGTGTCATTGACTGGTGGCACTGTCATTGGTGGTACTGTGTCATTGACATGTGGCACTGTGTCATTGACAGGTGACACTGTGTCATTGACAGGTGACACTGTGTCATTGACAGGTGGCACTGTGTCATTGACAAGTGACACTGTGTCATGGACAGGTGACACTGTATCATTGACTGATGACAGTATCAGGGAATCAGTGCAGATGACAGCATCAGTGACAGATGATACTATCAGTGACATCACACTGTATCAGTGACAGATGACACTATCAGTGACAGATCACTGTATCAGTGACAGATCACTGTATCAGTGACAGATCACTGTATCAGTGACAGATCACTGTATCAGTGACAGATCCAAGTCAATTCCTGCTTCATAAGATTGGCTCACTTAAACACCATTAATTAATTTGAAATCAACAAATCAACAATCTAAAAAAATAAAGAAGATAAAATTGCTGCTGTACTTCTGAAGTGAACAAAACCCACACAGGAGTACTAATTCATCCGCGACTGTGAACTGTGTTGTGTGTAATGTGAAGGGGAGCAGGTTACAGCCACGGTGACTACCCTTAAAACAGTAACACAAGATACACACACACACACACACACACACACACACACACACACACACACACACACACACACACACACACACCACTCTCACACACTCACAAGCGCACATATGCACGAATATGTATACGAAAAACGCACACATCTCTCACATAAAATAATAAAGTCGCCCTCTTGACTCATTTCAGAAATTCTGTTCCACATGCGAACATATTTCACGAATTAAATTGCCTGTGAACACATATCACGAATTAAAACTGTGTCACAGTCCCCGAGGCGTATCTTTCCCCCTCCCTTCCCTTCCATCCCCGCCCTCCCTTTCCTATAGAAAAAGATAAAAAACTCCATATAATGTTGATGGGAGATGGGAGGGGAAGAGTCCCTGATGGGTGTGGGACGAGCCAATGGGTAGTGAGGGAGTAACAGGAGAGAGATCCCGCCCAACTATATATATATATATATATATATATATATATATATATATATATATATAATATATATATAGATTATATATTATATATATATTATATATATTATATATATATATATATATATATATATATATATATATATATATATATAATATTCCGCATTACTAAAGTTTTGCCTCGTCTAAATTGTTGTGCTGATCATTCTAAAATTGTCCAAATAATTCTACCTATCATCCTTTGACTGTAATAGGCAAATAGGTAATGTCGTCAACGATGCTAGAAGCCCCCCCCCCCTCTACCATGTAACCCTCTCCCTCACACAGCGGGAGATAGAGTGAGGGAGAGACTGACATAAACACCCGAGCATGTCGTTGTGTTAGATTCAGCTACTGGGAACAAAAGTTGCGAGTAGCACGGGCTATGGTGAGCCCGTAGTGAACTTACCTGGCACTGGAGCGGGGGCTGTATGTGCCCGCCACTCATGGGTATCCCGTATAGTGTGAGTGTGTGTGTGTGTACTCACCGCACCAACCTATACTGCCCTAATTGTGCTGGGGGACGGGGTTGAGCTTCGGCTCTTTGGTTCCTCCTCTAATCCGTCAATTAACAGGTGTATAGTTCTCTATCATATCTACATTTAAACTGTATATAGAGTCTGCCTCCACCACATAACTTCCTAGTGCATGTATTCCATTTGTAAACTACTCTGACAATGAACAATTCATTAATGTGTGTGGCTCATTTGGGTACTTAATATCTACATGTGTTCCCTTGTGCGAGTACCACCACACCACGTTCCGTTGTCTACGGAACAACCGTGGACAACTTCAAGACTTCAAGAGAAAACTAGATTGTTTCCTCCAAAGAGTGCCGGACCAACGGGCTGTGGTGGGTATGTGGGCCTGTGGGCCGCTCCAAGCAACAGCCTGGTGGACCAAACTCTCACAAGTCAAGCTGGCCTCGGGCCGGGCTTGGGAGTAGAAGAACTCCCAGAACCCCATCAAGCAGGAACCCCCTCAACCAGGTATCAACCAGGTATCAACCACCCGTAATGAACAGTCTTTCATTTACCGTATTGATTCCCTGAGAATTTTGTATGTGGTAATCATGTCTTCCCTGTGTTTCCAGGGACGTGAGGAACAACTCAGGTAGCCTGTCGTTAACTAATGACTAGTAAGTTTGGAACTAATCTGGTGTCATACCTATGAATCTTCTCCAACTTCGTCTTGTGTTTCATCAGCTGTGGACTCCATATGTGTGTGTGTGTGTGTGTGTGTGTGTGTGTGTGTGTTGTGTGTGTGTGTGTGTGTGTCACCGTGACGGTGTACCGTGAAGGTTGGAGGATGGGTTGGTCGACGCTTTGTAAAAACCTGGTGGTGGTCCGCCCCCNAGTAAAATAAACAGATAAATAATAAATAAATAAATAGAGAGGCGGCCTACTACATACATCTACCATAACAGCTCACAAAGAGTAACAGTAACTACAACGGTGCTGTTACACAGTACAACGGTACTGTTACACCAGTAACAGTAACTACAACCAAGTCCAGCTTGAGTACGATATGAAGCTCTCATATCGGTCACGGCACGGTCCTTGCACAAGATCTACTCTTCCTCACCCCCCTCACAGTACACACAGTACACACGATACACACATTACACACAGTACACAGTAACACACAGTAACACACAGTAACACACAGTACACACAGTAAACACACAGTAACACACAATAACACACAGTAACACACAGTACACACAGTAACACACAGTACACACAGTACCACACAGTAACACACAGTAAAACACAGTAACACCAGTAACACACAGTACCACACAGTACCACACAGTAACACACAGTAACACACAGTATCACACAGTATCACACAGTACCACACAGTAACACACAGTAACACACAGTACCACACAGTACACACAGTAACACACAGTAACACACAGTAACACACAGTAACACACAGTACCACACAGTAACACACAGTAACACACAGTAACACACAGTAACACACAGTACCCACAGTACACACGGTAACACACAGTAACACACAGTAACACACAGTAACACACAGTACACACAGTAACACACAGTACCACACAGTACACACAGTAACACACAGTAACACACAGTAACACACAGTAACACACAGTACACACAGTAACACACAGTACACACAGGAACACACAGTACACACAGTAACACACCAATACACACAATAACACACAGTAACACACAGTAACACACAGTAACACACAGTAACACACAGTAACACACAGTACACACAGTAACACACAGTAACACAGTAACACACAGTAACACACAGTAACACACAGTAACACACAGTACACACAGTAACACACAGTAACACACAGTAACACACAGTAACACACAGTACACACAGTAACACACAGTACACACAGTAACACACAATAACACACAGTAACACACAGTAACACACAGTAACACACAGTAACACACAGTAACACACAGTACAACAGTAACACACAGTAACACACAGTAACACACAGTAACACACAGTAACACACAGTAACACACAGTACACACAGTAACACACAGTAACACACAGTAACACACAGTAACACACAGTAACACACAGTACACACAGTAACACACAGTAACACACAGTAACACACAGTAACACACAGTAACACACAGTAACACACAGTAACACACAGTAACACACAGTAACACACAGTAACACACAGTACACAGTAACACACAGTACCACACAGTACCACACAGTACACACAGTAACACACAGTAACACACAGTACCACACAGTACACACAGTAACACACAGTAACACACAGTAACACACAGTAACACACAGTAACACACACAGTAACACACAGTACCACACAGTACCACACAGTACACACAGTACACACAGTAACACACAGTAACACACAGTACACAGTAACACACAGTAACACACAGTAACACACAGTAACACACAGTAACACACAGTAACACACCCAAACACTTCGTGTAATCCTTCGCAGACTATACACAAAAAAATGGTCTGAAAAATGTCCAAAATGGAAGAGGCGCTCCTGGGACCGCCTGAGAGAACTCCTGCGTCTTGGAGCTGTAAGCCGAGAGATCTTGTAAGGTGTGGGAGATGCTGCAAGGATGAGGCTGCACCCGCGTGCAACACGCAACACGCTGGAGAGTGATGGAGCATTATTAACCACTGAGGCACCAGTGCTAATATTGACCACTTGGGTCACCTTACTCTGGGGAGCGTCACCTTACTCTGGGGAGCGTCACCTTACTCTGGGGAGCGTCACCTTACTCTGGGGAGCGTCACCTTACTCTGGGGAGCGTCACCTTACTCTGGGGAGCGTCACCTTACTCTGGGGAGCGTCACCTTACTCTGGGGAGCGTCACCTTACTCAGGGGAGCGTCACCTTACTCAGGGGAGCGTCACCTTACTCTGGGGAGCGTCACCTTACTCTGGGGAGCGTCACCTTACTCTGGGGAACGTCACCTTACTCTGGGGAACGTCACCTTACTCTGGGGAACGTCACCTTACTCTGGGGAGCGTCACCTTACTCTGGGGAACGTCACCTTACTCTGGGGAGCGTCACCTTACTCTGGGAGGCGTCACCTTACTCTGGGAGGCGTCACCTTACTGGGGGGAGCGTTACCTTACTCTGGGGAGCGTCACCTTACTCTGGGGAGTTTCACCTTACTCTGGGGAGCGTCACCTTACTCTGGGAGGCGTCACCTTACTGGGGGGAGCGTCACCTTACTCTGGGAGGCGTCACCTTACTCTGGGGAGTTTCACCTTACTGGGGGGAGCGTCACCTTACTGGGGGGAGCGTCACCTTACTCTGGGGAGCGTCACCTTACTCTGGGAGGCGTCACCTTACTCTGGGAGGCGTCACCTTACTGGGGGAGCGTCACCTTACTGGGGGGAGCGTCACCTTACTCTGGGGAGCGTCACCTTACTCTGGGAGGCGTCACCTTACTCTGGGGAGCGTCACCTTACTCTGGGGAGCGTCACCTTACTCTGGGAGCGTCACCTTACTGGGGGGAGCGTCACCTTACTCTGGGGAGCGTCACCTTACTCTGGGGAGCGTCACCTTACTCTGGGAGGCGTCACCTTACTGGGGGGAGCGTCACCTTACTCTGGGGAGCGTCACCTTACTCTGGGAGGCGTCACCTTACTGGGGGGAGCGTCACCTTACTGGGGGAGCGTCACCTTACTCTGGGGAGCGTCACCTTACTCTGGGGAGCGTCACCTTACTCTGGGAGGCGTCACCTTACTGGGGGGAGCGTCACCTTACTCTGGGGAGCGTCACCTTACTCTGGGGAGCGTCACCTTACTCTGGGAGGCGTCACCTTACTGGGGGGAGCGTCACCTTACTCTGGAGAGCGTCACCTTACTCTGGGGAGCGTCACTTTACTCTGGGAGGCGTCACCTTACTCTGGGAGGCGTCACCTTACTGGGGGAGCGTCACCTTACTCTGGGAGGCGTCACCTTACTGGGGGGAGGGCGCTACATTACCGGAGAGAGGAGAGGCATAAACCTGCGGCCGCTACCTGCATTTGAAGTAATCAATCGATATCACTAGGCCTACGGGAACCAGTGTGTTGGCGTAAGCGTGGAGGTGCAGGCGTGCGTACGCCTCCTCATGCGCGTGTGTGTGTGTGTGTGTGTGTGTGTGCGCGTGTGTGTGTGTGTGTGTGTGTGTGTGCGCGTGTGTGTGTGTGCGCGTGTGCGTGTGCGTGTGTGTGTGTGTGGTGTGTGTGTGTGTGTGTGTGTGTGTGTGTGTGTGTTCACCTAGATGCGCTTGCAGGGCCCAGTTAGGCCTCTAGCCCCGCCTTATGATCGGTTTTAGGTTAATGCAATTACTCATTTCTCACGTATTTATCGTATTTACATTACAAATTTTGAATCGAATTATCTTCAACGACAAATACGTCTAACCTGTTCCACTTATTGACAGTCTGACACTGAAAATAGTTCTTCCTGATTTCTCTATGACTCATTTGCGTCTCTAGTTTCCATCCGTGACCCCTCGTTCTGCTGTTCCTAGCTGTTAACAACGCTGATTTGTCAACTTTGTCAATTTATTTCAGAATTTTATGTTATCATGTCCACCCGCCCTCTCCTTTCTTCCAGTGTGGTGAGGTCCAGTTCTCTGTCTTTCCTCGTACCTCAGTCCCCTCAGCTCCGGAACGAGTTTTGTTGCATATCTTTGGACCTTTCTAGTTTTTCCCTTGTCCTTTTTCAGGTAAGGGTTCCACGCTGGGGACGTATATTCAAGCTTGGGTCTCACCTTCGCTGTATATAAGGCCTGAAAAGCCCCTTTGTCCAAGTTTGTGAAGAACATACGAATATTGGCCAGTATGCACATGCAGCTGTTGCTCT
>WNGS01001293.1:28397-39963 GCA_020271785.1 Procambarus virginalis | reverse complement strand
ACGATTATTATTTGTCTCATTATTTTTTGCTATGTATTATTCTTGTCAGCCTACTGATTTTTTCTTCTCTCTTAACCTAACTTCTGTATCCTTCTTGGCTATCTACGGTGACCCATACTCTACTTCAAATTGTTTCTATTTTTTGTGTACTTACATTTATTGTTGTTTTGCTATAATTACTTTCTATTTACAGCAGATTTAGTATTTAACTGCTCCTGTAATTGCTTATCTTATTGTATAGTAGCATTATTGCATCTATATCCTTACCGATATTGATCTGATCAAAATCTTCTGTCTCATATCCACACAAATCAGCACTTTGATCATTTTTGCAGGTATTACACAGCAAATCTTGCAAAATCAAACTTCTAAATAGCACCTGCTTATCAGTTTACAACCAAAATGTTAGGTCACTTGGTAAACATTTTGATGATATAAATGCACTACTCACAGCACTAGGTACTAAATTATCATTCATCATTTTAACAGAAACTTGGCTAAGTAAAGACTATACCCAACTCTACAACTTAGCTGGTTATAAAGCCATTCATAACTGCATGCCTAATAAAAAAGGAGGTGGCACAGCAATATATTACAAAGATACATTCATCTGCAATAGTGTCATTAGTGATAGAGACGACTATTGTGAATATACCTTTGCCAAGTTCTCCAGTAAATCCCTTAAATCCTCCCTGACTATCGGTGCCATCTATAGATTTCCTAATACAAACATAGCTTCATTCTCAGACAACGTAAGGAATCTTATAAATAACAATCTCAACAAAAATCACATCATTCTAGGAGGTGATTTCAATACTGACCTCGGTCTTCAAAATAACCCTCAAGTTGACTATTTCCGTAACAGCATGCACTCCTGTATGCTAATCCCCACAATCACCAAGCCCACCAGAGTCACTCAAACATCTGCCACTACCTTGGATCACTTCTGGACTAATATAACAGCTCCCCTTACATCTGGGGTAATCAATGACAGATCAACTGACCACTATCCTACCTTCCTCATAGCAAACATGGACACAACACCACCAGAAAGCAAGAAATCCTCATTCAGGGTACACAGTGAATCAGCTTTAGGCAATCTCTCTAATGCACTTCACAATATTAACTGGGAATCTGAATTCAATAATACACAGGATATAAACTCATTAACTAACCTCTTTCTCTCCAAAACTCTAAGCCTCTACAACACTCACTGTCCCCTCCTTACCAAACAAGTAACCGACAAAAGAATAAACAATCCGTGGCTCACAAGTGGCATAATCAAATCAATCAATAAAAAACATGAATATGAAAAGAAATTTAGGATTGGCCTAGTTACAAAGGAAGTAGTTAAAAGGTACTCATCAGTGCTTACCAGTATCATAAGAAAAGCTAAACTTTCATATTATGAGACTAGATTCAAAGAAGTAAAAGGCAACATGAAAAGCACATGGAATACCATCTCTAATATCCTAGGAACTAAACAACACTCCCACAACCAGATAACACTCTCTAAGGATGACTTTACACCGTCAACCGATTTAGAAATGGCAAATGAATTTAATAGCTTCTTTTCATCAGTTGGTGCTAACCTTGCCAGTAAAATCCCACACTCAGACACATAACACATCTCTCTCAGGCAGCTATCCAAACTATCTACTAATTTCACCAATCAACCCGACAGATGTGTCCATCATACACTCACTAAAAACCAAACCTGGGAACATCAGTGAAATCCCATCCATTGTATACAAGAGCACCTCCCATGCCCTAGTGCCACCTATAGCTCTGCTGTTCAACAAATCCCTTGAGTATCATACCTTCCCTGATATCCTTAAAAAGGCAAGAGTAATGCCAGTTCATAAAGAAGGTAATACGGCAGACAAACAATTATAGAAAAATATGAAACCTACCCATACTATCAAAAATATTTGAAAAAATTATCTACAAACAGCTCTACTCCTATCTCGTAAAATGAGTTGCCCTTGACAAAAATGAGTTTCCGATTGGACTCTTCATTGACCTGAGAAAGGCCTTTGATACTGTTAATCACAATTACCTCTTATGTAAACTCCATCATTATGGAATCCGAGGCCATGCACTGGAATCTATCCAATCCTATCTTAGTGATAGACACCAGCGTGTAGCCATGAATAATATTACCTCTCCCACTCTACCAATAACCGTTGGAGTGCCACAGGGCAGCATCTTGGGACCTCTCCTATTTCTTATATACATCAATGATCTGCCTCATGTCTCTAACATTCTGAAACCTATTTTGTTTGCTGATGATACTACCCTCATCTACTCTAACCCCAACCCACATACAATAAATAATGTTGTTAATAATGAACTAAAAAAAGACCACTTATGAATGTCAACCAACAAACTAACACTTAAGAAAAGACCTACTACATCTTATTTGGAAGCAAATCTACAAATGCAGTTCAGCTTCAGATAGACAATGTAAACATTAGCAATAAAAATGATGGAAAGTTTCTTGGCCTATTCCTAGACAAGAGACTCAACTTCAGCACCCACATATAACACATAACTAAGAAAGTCTCTAAAACAGTTGGTATACTCTCCAAAATCAGATATTATGTACCTAACTCTGCTCTCATCTCACTATTTTATGCACTAATCTATCCCTATCTTAATTATCGTATCTGTGCATGGGGTTCAACCACTGCAAACCACCTCAAGTCCATCATCACCCAGCAAAAATCTGCTATCAGAATAATAACAAATTCTGCTTTCAGACAACACTCAGCCCCCTTGTTTAACTCCCTAAACATGCTAAACATAATCTCACTCCACAAATTCTCTTGTGTCAACTACATTTACAAAACCCTGTTCTTAAATGCAAATCCTGCTCTGAAACTCTCCCTAGACAGATGTAACTAGGACCCATTATCACCACACCAGAAATAATTATCTCTTTGATATCCCCAGAGTCGAACTTAATCTGTGTAAACACACTATGCAAATAAAGGGACCCAGTCTATGGAACTCACTCCCTAATGAATTGAAAAGCTGTCCAACTTTTGCATCATTCAAAAACAAAACTAAAAAGTACCTAATTTCATCTTCATAGTTTTTTACCTTGTTGCTTTAAAATTGCACTGTATCTACATGATCCCTTGGTGCGCGTTATCAGCGTTGTCTGGACAATAATGGACATCAATTTGAACATTCGCAAACATGTTTGAAGAATCATGTTTGCGAATGTTCAAATTGATGTCCATTATTGTCCAGACAACGCTGATAACACCAAGGGATCAAAGAGTGAGTACATTTTTTTGAAACACGAGTACATTTTATTGAAACCCCCTGTATTGCTACCCAATCTCCCAATCTTTATGTACCCAATCCGAACATCTTTACCATTGTGATCATTGCTATCTTCTTATATATGCTATCAATCTGCTGTATGGTGTCTATTAATCTTGTTTAAATTACCAATCAAGCTGTCAATGTAATCAATCAGAGCTTTAATATACCAATGTGCTTTAATATAATTACTAATCTCTCTCATCTCATTTTTTCTTGCAATGTATCATCATTTTATTGATTCTGCTAGAATTTTGCTACTTCAAATTATCTGTTAGATTAAGGACCTGCCCGAAACGCTGTGTGTACTAGTGGCTTTACAAGATTGTAAATCCTATGCTATGTATTCTCACAAACCCAATGTACCTTCTTGTATATAAATAAATAAATAAATAAATAAATAAATAAATAAAGGCTGCCTATATGGCTGCATGCCCGCTAACTTAAACCTACTTGTAAATTGAGGTCTTTCTAAAAATGTTGACTCATATTCATTCAAATAAAAAATGACTAATCCAATGATGGCTGTGATAAATTTTAAATGTTAACATATTGCTAGATAAGGCTAGGTAAGGCTTGTGCTATAAGTAATACAAGGCAGTAAGAAGAGCTTAATAAATAAGCACCACTGGAGCAGGTATCAAAGGACAACACAAATTATGTGACATACAGACGGGCCTCAAATTCAGCCACCCAGACTCAATTTGATCAGCCAAAAGAAACTATGACAGAAAACTTGCTCAAACCTTAAGGTAGATCCAAGGTCTTTCTATGCCTATATTTTTTTTTATTTATTTATTATATACAAGAGTTGTTACATTCTTGTACAGTCACTAGTACGAGTAGCGTTTCGGGCAAGTCCGTAATCCTATGGTCCCCGGAATACAACCCCCACGAAGAATTGTTTTTACAACCAAGTACCCATTTTACTGTTGAGTTAAACAGTGGCTACAGTTAAGGATCTGCGTCCAGTAAATCCTCCCCGGCCAGGATACGAACCCAGGACAAAGTGCTCGTGGAACGCCAGGCGAGCGTCTTACCACTACACCACGGAGACTAATTAGTAAAACATAATAAGAGACTTGTTTACACCCTTAATTCAGTTTAATTCACTTATTATTCACCTCATACCTGGTGATATGATAACTATGTACAGTACAAAATAGTAATGGGAATCTTACAAAATTGTTAGAGAAGAATTCCTGAGACCTTGAACTTGAAGAACAATTGGCACACTTGAACTTTAACAATTTGACTATTGAAGCCATCTATAGATTTCCCAATACTAACATAGCTGCATTTTCAGACAACTTGAGGAATCTTATCATAAACAATGATCTCAACAAAATTCACACAGTTCTCGGAGGTGATTTCAATATTGACCTAGGGCTACAAAATAGCCCTCAAGTAGACTATTTCCTTAACAGCATGAAATCCTGTATGCTCATCCCCGCAATCACCAGGCCCACCTGATTCACTCAAACATCTGCGACTACCCTGCATCACTTATGGACCAACATAACAGCTCCCCTTACATCAGGTATAATCACTGACAGAACAACTGACCACTATCCTAGCTTCCTTGTAGCGGATATGGCCATAACACCACCAGCTAACAAGAAAATTACCTTTAGGTTACACAGTGAAGTGGCAATAGGCAATCTCACAAATGCCCTCCACAATGTAAACTGGGAATCTGAATTTATCAATACACAGGATATTAATTCATTAACTAGCCTCTTCCTTTCCAAAATTCTAAGCCTTTACAATACTTATTGTCCTTTCCTCACCAAGCAAGTAACTGGCAAAAGGTTAAATAATCCCTGGCTCACTAATGGTATACTTAAAGCAATCGACAAGAAACATGAATATGAAAAAAAAAAAACTTAGGATTGGCCTAGTTGCAAAAGAAGTAGTCAGGAGATACTCATCAGTGCTTACCAGTATAATAAGAAGAGCAAAGCGTTCCTATTACGAGAATAGATTCAAAGAAGTGAAAGGCAACATGAAAAGCACATGGAGAGCCATCTCTAACATCCTAGGAGCTAAACAACATTCACATAAGATAAAAATCTCCAAGGATGGTTATACATCTGCAACAAATCTTGAAACAGCAACTAAATTTAATAGCTTCTTTTCATCAATTGGTGCTAACCTTGCCCAAAAAAATCCCAGAGACTCAGACGCATGTTACCACATATCTTTCAGGCAGCTATCCAAACACTCTTCTCTCTCTGGTCAGCCCTACAGATGTTTTGTCCATCATTCACTCGCTAAAAAGCAAAGCTGGGAATATTAGTGAAATACCATCGATAGTATACAGGAGTGCCTCCCATGCCCTAGCACCACCCATAGCATTGCTGTTCAATAAATCCCTCGAGTGTCATACTTTCCCTGATATCCTTAAAAAAGCAAGAGTAACACCAGTTCATAAAGGAGGTAACACGGCAGACATAAATAATTACAGACCCATATCAAATCTACAGTACCTATATTATAAAAATATTTGAAAAAATTATTTACAAACTGCTCTACAGATTACAGAACCAACTAGGAACGAAAACATGCTGGACCTGATATTCACAAACAATGAGGAGCTAATCAGACATATTACTGTCTCAGACACTATGTACTCAGACCACAAGCTCATTAAAGTGTAAACTAACATTACTAACGGTAGTAGGCCCAAGAGAAACAAGCGAGAAGGGCTGTTCAATAAATTCAATTTTAATAATAAGAGGATAGACTGGGAAAAAAATAAACAGGAAACTTACAAACATTCAATGGGAAAATGTTCTAAGAAATAAAAATTCTATACAAGGAATAGAAAAACTGACTTCTGAAGCATATGAAGTCTGTTTGAAACATGTTCCTTTGAGGAAAGCCAGAAAGAGGTCCAATGTAGAAAGAGAACGCAGAAGACATTACAAAAGGAGGAAGAAATTAACGGAAATGCTTAAGCAGACACGACTCTCCATACAGAGAAGAAATAATTTAAACAGGGAGATTGAAGAAATCAAACAGACTGAAGCATTCCTATCAGACTGAAGAAAGGCAACTAGAACAGAAAGCAATTCAAGAAATAAAGGAAAACCCAAAATATTTCTTCACATATGCTAAATCAAAAGCGAAAACCACTGCCAGTATTGGACCTATTCGTATTAGTGAAGGTTCATACACTGAGGATGACAAAGAAATTAGTGAACTCCTAAAAAAGCAGTATGTGGACATGTTTAGCACTCCGATACTCAGCATGAAAGTGGAAGATTCCGACAATTTCTTTATGAATGATACTCAAACACCTGTAAATATAACCGATATCAACACGAGCGTGGCAGATTTTGAAAGAAATTGACAATATGCCCATGCACTCAGCCCCGGGTCCAGACTCATGGAATTCAATATTTATAAAGAAATGCAAAGTGCCAGTAGCACAGGCACTCAGTATAGTGTGGAGGAAGAGCTTGGACACAGGGGAGATACCAGATGCGCTTAAAGCAGCAGACATTGCCCCTCTACACAAGGGTGGTAGCAAAGCATTGGCAAAGAATTATAGACCAGTTGCACTAAAGTCCCACATAATAAAAGTATTTGAGAGAGTGATCAGGAGTCAGGTCACTAGATTCATGGAAACCAATGACCTCCACAATCCAAGCCAACATGGATTTAGAGCAGGAAGATCATGCCTCTCACAGCTACTTGACCACTATGACAAAATCACCGAGGCATTAGAGGAAAAACATAATGCAGATGTCGTGTACACAGATTTTGCAAAGGCATTCGACAAATGTGACCATGGAGTGATTGCACACAAAATGAGGTCAATGGGTATAACTGGTAAAGTAGGACGCTGGATACTCAATTTCCTGTTGAACAGAAGACAAAGAGTAACAGTCAATCAAGTAAAATCGAGTCCGAGCACAGTTAAAAGCTCTGTACCTCCATACCTCACCTTGAGGATACCTTGAGGTGCTTCCGGGGCTTATCGTCCCCGCGGCCCGGTCATCGACCAGGCCTCCTGGTTGCTGGACTGATCAACCAGGCTGTTGGACGCGGCTGCTCGCAGCCCGACGTATGAGTCACAGCCTGGTTGATCAGGTATCCTTTGGAGGTGCTTATCCAGTTCTCTCTTGAACACTGTGAGGGGTTTGCCAGTTATGTCCCTTACGTGTAGTGGAAGCGTGTTGAACAGTCTCGGGCCTCTGATGTTGATAGAGTTCTCTCTCAGAGTACCAGTTGCACCTCTGCTTTTCAACGGGGGTATTCTGCACATCCTGCCATGTCTTCTGGTCTCATGTGATGTTATTTCTGTGTGCAGGTTTGGGACCAGCCCCTCTAATATTTTCCACGTGTAAATTATTATGTATCTCTCCTGCCTGCGCTCAAGGGAATACAGATTTAGGCTCTTAAGTCGGTCCCAATAGTTTAGATGTTTTACCGAGTGGATTCTAGCAGTAAAGGACCTCTGAACGCTCTCCAGGTCAGCAATTTCACCAGCAGTGAAAGGGGCTGTCATTGTGCAGCAGTACTCAAAGTAGTCCATTACACCACTGCTGTTCCTTATTCTCATATCAGATATAGACAAAAACACAAGTCACAGCTTCGTGTCATCCTTTGCAGATGATACAAAAATCAGCATGAAAATTATCTCTGCTGAAGACATTGATAAACTACAAACAGATATTAACAAAGTTTTCGATTGGGCAGCAGAAAATAACATGATGTTTAACGGTGATAAATTCCAGGTACTCAGATATGGCAAAAATGAGGATCTTAAACATAATACAGGGTACAAAACACAATCGAATCTGCCCATAGTAGGAAAACAGCACGTCAAGGATTTGGGAATAATAATGTCCGATGACCTAACGTTTAGGGAGCATAACCAAGCAAGTATTGCGTCAGCCAGAAAAATGATAGGATAGATTACGAGAACCTTCAAGTCCAGAGATCCCATCACAATGGTTGTACTCTTCAAATCACTTGTATTGTCCCATCTTGAGTGCTGCTCAGTACTCACTTCCCCCCTTCAGAGCAAGAGAGATTGCTGAAATTGAGGGAATACAGAGAACATATACGGCACGCATAGACGAGATAAAGCACCTAAATTATTGGGATCGTCTCAAAGCTCTCCAAATGTACTCACTAGAAAGGAGACGAGAGAGATACCAAATAATATATACATGGAAAATACTGGAGGGACAGGTCCCAAATCTGCACAGTAAAATAACAACGTACTGGAGTGTACGACATGGAAGAACATGCAGAATAGAACCAGTGAAGAGCAGAGGTGCCATGGGCACAATCAGAGAACACTGTATGAACATCAGAGGCCCACTGTTGTTCAACGTCCTACCAGCGAGCATCAGAAATATTACAGGAACAACCGTGGACATCTCAAGAGGAAACTAGATTGTTTTCTTCAAGGAGTGCTGGACCAACCGGGCTGTGGTGGGTATGTGGGCCTGCGGGTCGCTCCAAGCAACAGCCTGGTGGACCAAACTCTCACAAGTCAAGTCTGGCCTCGGGCCGGGCTTGGGGAGTAAAAGAACTCCCAAAACCCCATCAACCAGGTATCTACTCCTATCTTGTAAAATTCAATATACTAAGTCCCTGTCAGTTTGGCTTCCGCTCCCAAAAAGAGTACAAATGATGCTATTGTTAGTCTGCTTGACGTAATTAGTCTACTCGGCCCTTGACAAAAGTGAGTTTCCAATTGGACTCTTCATCAACCTGAGAAAGGCCTTGGATACCGTTAACCATAACTACCTCTTACTTAAACTCCACCATTATGGAGTCCGTTGCCTTGCCCTGAACTATATCCGATCCTATCTTAGTGACAGACACTACTATGTAGCCATCAATGATATAACCTTTCCTACTCTACCACTAACCATAGGGGTGCCACAGGGCAGCATCCTAGAACCCCTCCTATTTCTTATATACATCACTGATCTCCCTAATGTGTCTAACATGCTTAAACCTATATTGTTTGCTGATGATACTACCCTCATCTACTCTGGCCCCAACTCACTCATGTTAAATAATGTTGTAAACAATGAATTAAAAAAAAAGGCCACTTGTGGATGTCAACCAACAAAATCACACTAAACATAGAAAAGACCTACTATATCTTATTTGGAAACAAATCAACAAATGCAATTCAGGTTCAGATGGATAATGTCAACATTAGCAATAAAAATGTTGGAAAGTTCCTTGGCCTGTACTTAGACAAGAGACAACTTCAGCACCCATATACAACACATAACTAAAAAGGTTTCTAAAAAAGTTGGTATACTCTCTAAGATCAGATATTATGTACCCTACTCTACTCTCTTCTCACTATTATGCACTTATCTATCCCTATCTTACTTATGGTATCTGTGCTTGGGGTTCAACCTCCGCAAACTACCTCAAGCCTATCATTATCCAGAAAAAATCTGCTATCAGGACAATAACTAACTCTGCTTTCAGACAACACACAGCTCCCTTGTTCAAATCCCTAAACATGCTAAACAAATTCACTCCATACATTCTCTTGTGTAAATTACGTTTATAAAACCCTTTTTCTAAGTGCAAACCCTGTTCTGAATCTCTTCCTTGACAGATGTAATAGAACACATTCCCACCACACCAGACATAAATCTGTTTGATATCCCCAGTCAAACTTAATCTATATACACACAATGCAAATAAAGGAACCTAGTCTTTGGAGCTCACTTCCTAATGATTTGAAAAGCTGTCCAACTTTTGCCTTATTCAAAAATAAAACCAAAAAGTACCTAATTTCATCTTCATAGTTTTCTACCATGGGCTATATCTTCATACTGTATCTAGTGTTACTCAATCCCCCAATATTTGTACCTAAGCCATATTACTTTACCATTGTAATCTTAGATATTATCTGATATCCTACAGTCTCCGTGGTGTAGTGGTAAGACACTCGCCTGGCGTTCCGTGAGCGCTATGTCATGGGTTCGTATCCTGGCCGGGGAGGATTTACTGGGCGCAATTCCTTAACTGTAGCCTCTGTTTAACGCAACAGTAAAATGTGTACTTGGATGAAAAAACGATTCTTCGCGGCGGGGATCGTATTCCAGGGACCTGCCCGAAACGCTACGCGTACTAGTGGCTGTACAAGAATGTAACAACTCTTGTATATATCACACACAAAAAAAAAAAAAAAAAAAAAAAAAAAAAAAAAAAAAAAAATTATGGTTGTTGTATTGAGTGCATTTTCTACTGCATTATTCCTTGAAACTTTTCCTTGAAATGATCCTCATATTGTGCTTCAGTGAACCAATGTATAATCCTGAAATACTATCCTTATTTTTTTTTTTTGAGATTTATACAAGAGTTGTTACATTCTTGTACAGCCACTAGTACGCGTAGTGTTTCGGGAAGGTCCCTGGAATACAATCCCCGCCGCGAAGAATCGTTGTTACAATCAAGTACACATTTTACTGTTGCGTTAAACAGAGGCTAAGGATTTGCGCCCAGTAAATCCTCCCGGCCAGGATACGAACCCATGACAAAGCGCTCGCGGAACGCCAGGCGAGTGTCTTACCACTACACCACGGAGACTGCAAAGACTGTACCTAGTAATCCTTGTTTCTTTATTGTGTATTGTTATTATTGTGTATTATTCTGATCCGCTTTTGTGTTAAATTTCTTCAAATTACCTGTAAAAAATTTTGTTGATTTTACTGTAATTATTCTTAAAATATCTGTACCTGTAAAGAAAAGCTGTAAAATACCTGCTAAATTTTTTTATCAATTTTACTGTTAATTTATCAAAATTTTCTCTGTTAGTTTAAGGACTTACTCAAAACGCTATGCGTGCTAGTGGCTTTATAAGAATGTTAATTCAACTTATTTTCTATATTCTCTGTTAACCCCAATGTAACTTCTTGTATATAAATAAATAAATAACAAGGGTATAGATTCAAACTAAACAAAGCTGCCGAAGAAATATAAGAAAATTCACTTTCGCAAAGAGTGGCAGATGGTTGGAACACATTAAGTGCAAAGGAGGTGGAGGCCAAAACCTTCAGTAGCTTCAGAGTGTTATATGACACGTGCGGGAAGATGGGATGCCTTTCAAGAAGACCTACACAAAATAAGTATATATGCAGCAATACTTGGCAAATGGAATTCAATGTAAACGAATGCCATTTATGGAATGTGGAACAGGAGAACATAGACCCCACACAACCTATAAATTATGTGAGAA
>WNGS01001290.1:19637-42998 GCA_020271785.1 Procambarus virginalis | reverse complement strand
GGAGACACCTCCTGCTATTTAAGCCTATGGGTATGGCAAAACCGTGCTAAGTTCATAGGGTAACAGAGGACAGTCTGCTAGCCAGGAAGACACTGGACCCTCAGAATGCACCCAAGGAGGGTAAGAGAACCCGAACTCTCAGGAGGCTGGATCGATGCCGGAAGAACAAACCCAAGGTACCTAAAGGCTCCCGAAAAGCCTAACCTAAGGAGGATAATGCCCCCCCACCCCCCGAAGGACAAACCCAAGGTGCCTAGAGGCCCCCGGAAACGAACCTCCAATGAATGCCATGGAAAACGGGCAACTAGGAAAGAAACGTCAGAGTGCCCATGTGCTAATAGAATATCTAGTCACGCAACTCCCACATGCCCCACCAGCCAAAAATACTCCCACCCCAGGGAAGACGGACAGTCACAGACCACTAGCCTACTGTAATGGCGAGAACCACCCTAAAAGTGAGGCACCCTAAAAGCAAAGGAGGCCCCCCCTAAAGGAAGCGTATCCTGAATGCCCCAGGGTAGGTATCCCTGACCATGCAAGGGTAGTATAGAAAGAACGCACAGGGAAGAGAACCCTGAGCTCATGCAGCTCTAAGTACACTAAACTCGTAGTTCACAATATGCAGAAGCGAATAAACAGCCTCAGAGTGAGATTGCCAGTAATAAAATTGGATACGCAATTGGGTTCCTTATTGCCTAAACGGACTACAAAGAGCCAAAAGTAATGCACATAAACAGCTGGAACGCAATTGGGCTCCATATAAAACCGAAGCAGGCTACAGAGCCCAACCAGGCAACCCTGTCTCAAAGGCCATAAGCAACCACTTAGCCGACGAAGGTTACTGGAGCCCCGAGTGACTGACAACAACACCCAGGCACACATTAGCTAGAACTGAGGTTGTAGTGATCCGGCTGACCCAGTACGCCTCCCTCCTAGCCCAAAATGAGGGAGATGGGGTGGGGTCTATTAGCAGGAGATAATTTCATAAAACCTTTGGTAGTTTGTTTTCATTATTCGAGGGAGGTCTTCTGGCAGTTTTAATCATGCAGTCACATGATTAAACTTTAAACGTAAAGTTTCATAGCCTATTGCTCCCGGCAGCTCTTCTGAGGGGGCCAGGTTTTGGCTCGTGGTCCCCGGTAGGCCAATATAACTCTGCGACTGATGGCACCTGGTAGTATGGCACTGATCAGTGTATAATAGCTTCCAGGAGCCAACAGGGCTTCTCCAAAAATAAAATTTTTAAATGCTTAACAAATGCAGTATTACATACCTGTGCAGGTTGTGGCACAGTAGTAACAAAGAGATTATCCAACTTGTGATCACGAGGATAAAGTCTAAGCTCATCAGTATTAGCAGGGATGTTGTATGCACCCAACACCAACCAATTTGATTGCCACCACAACAGCCCTCCTGTTACCACAAAGTCACGCTCTTGACTCTCATTTCCAAAAAGATGCCAGCGTCGTAACCGCAATGAATAATGTGCTACACCATTGCGTCCAGCCACACCTACAAGCTCACCACCTTCATCAACACACGTGTACTGAAATAGGAATCACATTTGTTGTGGTGAGTATCATTCCCCAGACTTTCACAATTCTGGTGGCTCAATAATATTTTGTAACCACATAAAATTAATTTTCACTAAAACTCATGCTAATAAGCAGACGATGAGTCACAATAACATGGCTGAAGATATGATGACTAAACCATACACTAGAAGTTGGAGACAACGACGTTTCTGTCCATCCTGGACCCTAATCAAGTCGAGTGTCCATAATCGACTTGATAATGGTCCAGGACGGACCAAGACGTCGTCATCTCTTCACCTTCTCATGCTAATAAAATGTACTAGTATTGTTCATATATTTCCACATATAAAGAGTGTTACACAAATAACTTAAAATATAAATAAAATATATGTGGCAGATTTGAGAAATGACATTATCCCATGTTTTGTATGACCCCATGTTTGTATTTGCTAGCCATCATGCTGAAAGAATACGTGAAATATTAACTTCCATCAAAAGTGCCTCTGAATTGGAATAATAACGTATCGATAACAGGTTGGAATATAATTTGTGTTAACAAAAACATTATTTAGGGACATTTGTAAATAATGTTAAGGTACAAGCCAAACAGTATACAGATACAGTACTGTAATCTGGGTATAATGTTTATTGTTATGAGTATGTGGTGCTAACAGGTGTGTGGAGCCAGGCCAAGATATACTTGTCTGGCCATGTGTTATGATATTCAGTCCAGATAATGGCATGCACAGTCTTTTTCAATTGGTGAATTTTAATACATTTTGATTAGTACCATATTGTTGTATGTGCAATTATTAAAAGGGAGCAATTTAAAAAAAGTTGTTGGAATGAAAATAATTAGACTAGACTTTTATGACTGAAAAAACCAGCGTTGAATGTAATGAAACGCCATTTTCTGGGTGAGTCCCGGAGGCTCCCCGGAGCTATCCATGGCTGATATGGATATTCTAACTATTTTGCATCAGTCGATGTGGGTGGAGTTCTAGCCTACCGGGGACCACGAGCCAGAACCTGGCCCCCTCAGAGAGGCACGGGGAGCAATGGCCCATAGAATGCACATGTGATTTGGAGCATTCTATATCTGCCATCGACCGGGACAGGCACCCAGAAAGGTAAGCGCCACAAAACAAACCCCTATTCTGGTTAACAACAAAAATTAACAAACGAGTGGACAGAACTCCCCAAAAGAAAAACGAGCAAACTAGCATGACGTCACACGAGCCGCGCCGCATGTCTGCGCAGCTCCCCCTCCCCGGAGGGGGAAGGGGGAGCCCCAGACCCCCGCGCCGGCAATCCACACCCCAGTTCCGAGGCTGGATATCAAAACCGCGAAAAACCGCCGACCGTAGGGCGGGAGGGATGCCGGGGAGCCTCCGGGACTCACCCAGAAAATGGCGTTTCATTACATTCAACGCTGGTTTTCTGGGGGGAGCCCCTACGGCTCCCCGGAGCTACCTCACCAAAGATTAAGAAAAACAAGGGCACTTACCCGGGAGGCGGTCGGTGCTCCACATCTCAAGACGAAGCCGAGACAACGGGCTGCAACCGCCGACCTAAAGCAACACAAGCCCGACTGGGCCCAGGAACGTTAACAAGGTAGCGTGCAGCCAGGACCCTGTTCGACCGCCAAAAACCCCGAGCCCGAATGTCAGCCCAAGACATATTGCCGAAGACGGCAGCAAGAGCAGCAAACTTACGAACGTCATGGGCACGGGGATAGACCGCAGGTTGGCTGGATTTAATAACCCTGCGGACAACCTGAGAGACCCGAACCCGCGAACAGGGAAGAAGGGAAACCGGATCAACCCAAAGCGCGTCCCCGGACACAGAAGCCGTGGCGCGCAGATAACGGCGGAGGGCCGCAACCGGACACAAAACATGGTGAACCCCGGCCTGACAAACCACGCATCAACAACCCAAGGACCCCTCCGGAAAGCAGCAGTCTCATTCTTAGCCAAAAAAGAGGGAGACGGCTGCAAACGAACAAACCGAAGACCACGACCAAAGGAGCAAAAACCTCTGCGCCGGAGAAGAGCATGAAGCTCTGCCACGCGACCCCCAGAGGCTAATGCCAACAGAAAAAGAGCCTTAGCAAAGCAATCTTGACCGAAGGGGCCACAACAAACCGAGGAGTAGAGAGATAGAAGAGCACTCTGTCCAAAGACCAGGACGGCTCAGGCGGCGCATGAGCAGGCCGGAGGTGAAACAAAGCCCGAGACAGCTTGCGAAACGGTGCAGAAGTAACATCAATACCGAAAGCAAGCTGCAGCGGCTCCGCCAGCGCCGCACGATATGAGGCGACAGTATTAGGCATCAGATGACGGTCCTGAAACAACCAAGAGAGAAAAGACAACACTACCTGAACCGAAAGCGAGGAACAACGACGAAGGGTCAAAAAGAACCGAAAGGACCGCCAGGAAACTTCATACTGCCGCCGAGAAGAAACTCGCAGGTGAGAAACCAACAAGGAAGCCACCTGCTCACCATAAAGATGGTGATAAACACGAGTCAAAAAGACCAAACGCGAAGACTCGCGGAGAAGAGCGAACCAGTCACGTACCGGACTGGCCCGATCTCCTGAAAGAGGCGGAGCCGCGGAAAAACCTCCGGGTTCGGACACCGAGCAAGCAGCGCCTGAAACCACGGCTGGGCCGGCCACCAAGGAGCCAAGAGGACCACTCGACCTCGGTAAGTCTCCAAGCGAGCCAAGACCCGGAGCAGCAGCTGAACCGGGGGAAAGAGGTACAGGAACCCCCATCTCGACCAGTCCTGCCGAAAGGCGTCGATCCCGACGGCCTCGCAGTCGGGGAAGGGCGCCACGTAAACCGGAAGACGCCTCGACCACGCCGACGCGAAGAGATCCACCTCCGGGCACCCGAACGTCCGGCAGAGCCAACGGAATGAGTCGGCATCGACCGTCCATTCCGTGGACAGGGGAACGAACCTGGACAGGCCGTCCGCCAGGACGTTGGACACCCCCCGCACGTGAACTGCCAGGAGAGCCAAACCCCGAGAACTCAGCAGACGAGTCACCCGAAGCGACCAACCCCAAAGAGCCAAGGACCGCACTGAACCCCCCGGTTCAGACAATGAACCACCGGGGAGCAGTCCGAATGGAGCCGGATCGTCGATCCGCGGGCGACCCGAACCCTCCGAAGCGCAAACCATACCGCTGCGAACTCCCGCACCGTGCTGTGGGCCCGACGGAAGGACGGACCCCACCGCCCCTGGCCGGCCTGGTGAGCACTGGTCACAAAACCCCAGCCTAGAGACGACGCGTCCGTGAACACATCGAGCGAGGGCTCGGGTAGGCGCCAAGGCACTGAACCCGAAAACCCGAAGAGGAAGCCGGCGACGCAGCAGCCGACACAAAGCCCCCGGGGTCGAACCCAGCGATCGCGAGAGAGGCGGAAGGGACGTCCCCGAAGGAACCAGAACAGCCGACGAAGCCAAACCCGACCCGGCGGGTAGACCAACATCGCGAAGTTCAGGCTGCCGCACAAACTCTCGAGCAACCGCCGGGTGACCCGGGACGTTCAAACGGCTACAAACTTCGGGACACGCAGGAGGTAAGCCGCAAAGGCCAACCGCACCGCAGGCGAAGAGATGAGGTTAGCCGAAAACTCCGGAAGACGGAACCGAACCCGGGGAGGAGCAGAACCCAAGTCTAAATCGTACGCAGAGGGGGGAAAGAAAAACCCCACTCCTCGCAACAATAAGCCCCGCTCAGAAGGACGGAATCCAGGCGGGGCGCAATAGAGCACAAAGCCCCCAAGGCCGCTCCTCCCAACCCCAGGAGCCTCTACACCAGGCCCGGGGCGAGTCGACCTCCAAAGCCCGGCCCCACAAGAAAAATCCGGGGCAGCCGAGAGAGCTGGAAGAAAAGGGGCCCACTGGTCAGACCCCGGAGCATCGGCCGGAGGAACAGACTCGAATGCCTCCGCAGCTACCCCGGACGGGCACCCCCGAAACTGCCCAAGTCTCAGAACCTCTAACCCCGCCCGACCCCGAAGCCTACAGATGCATAGGGGCCAGAAGCAGGAGGGGGAAAAACAAGGGGCATGGAAGAACCAAGGCCTAAGTGACCAAAACCCCCAGTCTGTGTCCCTACACAAGCGGGGCAGCATCGGGGCGTCCGGGGAAGCGACAAACCTGAGCGCGTTGCAACAACCTACCCTGCAACGCGCGAGCTGCCTGCACCCACGGGAATTCATCAGCAGACTGGGTGAATGGAGTCACGAACAAGCAACAAAGCTCGCAGGACTCAGGGTCGAATGTGTCACCGACCCAACAGGCAGCATGACGGAGGCAAAAACAAGGAGAGTCACCCTGAGACAAAGGGACAGAGCAACCCTCAACTCGCACAAAGCGAGAGGGGACGCAAGGGTCTCCACAATCGACCCCGAGAGCCCCGGGGGGTTTCCCAGGGCCCCTAGACTGGGTCTGCTAAGGGTTATCCCAGGCAGGGCACTGCTAACCGGCACCCCAAACTACCAAGCAACTGCTAAAGCTGAACCCACGGGACGTGTCCACCCGTGAGGGTAAAGCAGGGGGTGCCACCACACAAACGAACCTAATATAAGGGGGGGGGAACAAGGCAGACCCCCCTACCAGGCAAAAACAAATATAAAAGAAAAACCACACAAGTGGACAACGTACCCAGAGGGAACAGAGCCGGCCGCTGTCATAGGTGAAAACTAGCTACGCAGTACCCTGCGCCCCACCAGTGCTATAACTACCACTTACCCCAAGGTAAACAAGGGAGTAAAACCCCCAAACACTCGGGGCGGCCAAACGCCAAGCAGCAAAAAGCCAACAGAGATAGACCTAAGGTGACTTGTGGAAGGCAACCCCAAGCCCCAAGGGCGGTACTTACAGGGCACTCAGGGAAGGTGACCCTAAGCACATGCAGCCCGAGTACCTGAGAATACTACTCCCAGCTCCCACGATCACCGTAAAGCAGCACTGCAAACAAGTCACAGCACTGAAACAAGACCGGAGCTGGAGCCACACGACAGTGCAATATCCCATCAGCCGAGGAACTGGGGCGGGGATCGCCGGCGCGGGGGTCTGGGGCTCCCCTTCCCCCTCCCGGGGAGGGGGAGCTGCGCAGACATGCGGCGCGGCTCGTGTGACGTCATGCTTGTTAGTTCGTTTTCCTGGGGGAGTTCTGTCCACTCGTTTGTCAATTTTGTTGTTAACCAGAATAGGTGTTTGTTTTGTGGCGCTTACCTTTCTGGGTGCCTGTCCCAGTCGATGGAAGATATAGAATGCTCCAAATCACATGTGCATTTCTATGGGCCATTGCTCCCCGTGCCTCTCTGAGGGGGCCAGGTTCTGGCTCGTGGTCCCCGGTAGGCCTAGAACTCCACCCACATCGACTGATGCAAAATAGTTAGGGTATCCATATCAGCCATGGATAGCTCCGGGGAGCCGTAGGGGCTCCCCCCAAAAGACCAGACGCGAAGAGCAGAGGAGAAGACCGAACCAGCTATGTACTGGACCGGTCCGATCTGCTGGAAGAGGTAAAGCCATGGAAAACACCCCAGATTCAGACACCAAGCACGCAGCGCCTGAACCCAAGGCTGGGCCGGCCACCAATGGGCCAAGAGGACTACTCTTCCTTGGTAAGACTCCAACTGACCCAGAACCAGAAGCAACAGCTGGACTAGGGAAAAGAGGTACAGGTAACCCCACCTCGACCAGTCTTGCTGAAAGACGTCCATCGTGAATGCTCCGAGGTCGGGGAAGGGCGCCACATATATCGGGAGATGCCTCAACCAAGCCGATGCGAAGCGGTCCACCTCCAGGAGCCCGTAAGTCCAGCAGAGCCAACTGAAGGTGTCGGCATCGACCGTCCATTCTGTGGACAGGGAAATGAAGAGAGACAGGCCATCCACTAAGACGTTAAGACACTCCTTGGATATGAACCGCACAGTGAGCCAAACCCTGAGAAACCAGCAAATGAGCCACTCGAAGTGACCAGCCCCAAAGAGGCAAGGACTGAAGAGAACCCCCCCAGCTTCCGGCAATGAACCAGTGGAGAACAGTCCGAATGGAGCCAAATGGTCGAACCCCCGAGCGACCTGAACCCTCCGAAGCGACAGCCAGACCGTCACGAACTCCCTCATCGTGCTGTGAGTCTGACGGAAAGACGGACCCCACCGCCCCTGGCCGACCTGGTGAGCATTGGTCACAAAGCCCCAGCCAAGAGACGACACATTCGTGAACACATCGAGCGAGGGCTCGGGTAGGTGCCAAGGCACTGAACCCTGAAAAACCCGAAGAGGAAGAAGAAGATGCAGCAACTGATGCAAGACCCTCTGGAGGTGGAACCCAGCAATCGTGAGGGAGGCAGAAGGGGTATCCCCAAAGGAACCAGAACAGACGCCGAAGCCAAGCCCGACCCAGCGGGTAAACCAGCACGGCGAAGTCAAGACTTCCTCACAACTGCTCGAATAACCACCGAGTGACCCGGGAACCTCCAGAAATAGCTGAAGACAGGACCGCAGCCACAGCAATGCCTTCGAGGGAGAGACATGGAAGCAGTCTGGAAATTTCAAACAAGACCCAGCCAGGTCTGAACCTGGGACGGAACCACAAGCAGACAAGTGGACCGGCTGGAAGCCCAAACCAGCCATTCATTGAGGTAGGCCAGAATCTGAATCCCTAGCAGATGCAGACGGGTCACCATGACCCAGAAAAAATGCGAAAAAATTTGCGTGAAAGGTGCCAGATTCAAGCAAAAATTAAAACAACGAAAGTCGTAAGCCTGATGCCCCACCACAAAACCTAACCAGGCCCTGAACCCCAGATGAATGGAAACGTTCCAATATGCATCATGGAGGTCCAGGGACACCATCCAGGCACCTGGCTCCAACAGAAGCCAGACATGAGACAGAATCTCTTTCTGCTTAATGTGTCTTAGAGCCTCGAAACAGTGAATTGGAACTCCCACTAAGAAAAACAAGGAAACAAGCAAATCGGCATCAACCTGATGTGCCGCTCGTTCGCGCTGCCACATGTGTCCGAAATACCAGACGCGAAGAGTAGATCGAACCATCAAGGTACCGTATTGGTCTGATCTGCTGAAAGAGGCTAAGTCTCTTTCTCTTTCTGAAATCTGACACCTTCAACCTGAAGGTTGAAGGTGTCTGACTTCGTGTCAGCAACCCAACAAGCAACATGAAGGAGGCAAAATAGGTGATCATCACCCTGAGACAAGGGAAATGAACAATCTACAAACTCGCACAAGGCTAGATGGGACTCGGAAGGCATAGTGAGAATCACCCGAGCCCCGACGCAGGTTTCCAGGGGCCTGCATGGGGATCTGTCTCTACAGGAAGCCCAGGATGTGAGGCTGCCAAAGCCAGTTGAACCCAATTTATGTACCTGGCAAACTAACCCCCTGTGTAGGGAGCAGCCTCGGGGGTAGAGAGGAGAACCACCAAAAAAAGGGAACCAAGGCATACCTAATGGGAAGCTAGGCTGCCCTCCACCAGGCAGGAAAATCTAAAAAGAAACTAAACTCTGTAAGTGCCCCACTACAACAGGAAGCCAGCGAGAGGCACGGCCGCTGCTGTTATGCTAGCTGTGCAGCACCGTGCTTCCCAACCAGCAACAAACACTTCCTACCCAGGGCCAAATGATAGTACCATAGACCCAAGCTGACCCCAAGGGCGAGGCAGAAACCAAGCGACAGCTACCCCCTACGAGAATGAGACCCGGAAACTCCAGGGAAGAGAACCCTGAGTAAGTACCAAGAGAAGTACTTACTAGGCACCTAGGGAAGAGAACACTAAGCACATGCAGCCCAAGTACTTGTAGTTCTTGGCCAAATCTGCAACACACAGCATGCACCACCACTAGAGCAAAAATCCTGATAGGCAATCGAGGCCAGAGTAGACTTCTGCCCCAGTCAGCTTCAGTCGACAAACTGATGGGCATATGGCCGGTTTGGTGGGGCGCAAATGAGCGGCGCATCAGGTTGATGACAATTTGCTTGTTTCCTTGTTTTTCTTAGGGGCAGTTCTTAGCCTCTGTTTCGGTATCCGGTGTCAATTTTCAACCAGTCGGGGTTTGTTTTGGGGCGCCTACCTTTCTGGGTGTCCAACACCAGTCGATGGCAAACATGAATATACTGTACTCTCAAAGAATGTAGTTTTCATAGGCCATTGCCCCCTTCGCCTCTCTGAGGGAACCAGGTTCTGGCTCGTGGTTCCCGGAAGGCATGACAACTCCATATGACACAAGCCCCAGACTAAAATAGCTAATGTCAGTCCCATAGCTCCAGGGAGTCAACGGGGCATCCCTCAGAAAGAAGCAATGTATCGGACTGGAGAAATGTCCAGAGTGAAGTACCACAGGATTCACTTCTTGCACCAGTAATGCTCACTGTCTACATAAAGGATCTACCAGAAGAAATACATAATTACATGAACGTATTTGCTGATGATGCAAAGATATTAGGGAAAATAAGAAGTTAGACACCTGTCATGCCCTTAAAGAACACCTGGGCAAAATAAGTGTATGAAGCAACACTTGACAAATAGAATTTAATGTACATAAATGCCACATTATGGAATGTGGCATATGAGAAAATAGATCACATACAACATACAAATTATGTGAAAAACTTCAACAAATTTTGATAAAGATCTAGGGGTGGTTTCAGATTTTCACTCAAGGACAACATAACGAACATTGTAGGAGCCTATGCTACACTTTCCAATTTCAGAATTGCTTTTAAATACAGAAACGGCAAAATACTAAAGAAACTGTTCCCGACCTTTGTGAGACCAAAGCTGGAATATGCAGCAGTTGTATAATGCCCATATCTTAAGACACAACATCAACTGGAAAAGGGGGCAAAGACGTGCAACTAAAGGCTCCCAGAACTGAAAGACAAGAGCTGCAAGGAGAGGTTAGACGCATTACATATGCCAAAGCTAGAAGGTAGAAGAAAAAGAAGCAATATGATCACTACATACAAAATAGGGACAGGAATTAACAAAATTGATAAAAAGAAGGATTCTTTGAGACCTGGTACTTCAAGAACAAGTCACAAATTTAAGCTAACTAAACAAAGGTGCCGAAAAATATGAGAATATTCACATTCGCACACAGTGGTAGATGGTTGGTACACGTGAGCTGGTGGTAGTAAACCATCGATAGTTTCAAAGCATGATATAAGAAAGTGCTGGGAGGAGGGGACACCAAAAGCATAACTCTCATCCTGTAGCTACACTTAGATAATTACACTTAGATAATTACCATGCAGTAAAACAAACATTGTGAGCATGGAGCACCTTTGTGTTAAGACAATGTTCTCAAAATAAACTGACAAAAGAAAGCTAAACTTCAGTGGGCACTGCAGAACAAAAGTAAAGTTGTGGGCAAATGCCGGGACTAAAAGTGAGGGTGGCCAGCCACTCTGACCCTGGTATGGTGACACAATGTTCACTTAAGATTCAGGGGATAGATTCACGAAGCAGTTACGCAAGCACTTACGAACGTGTACATCTTTCCTCAATATTTAACGGCTTTGGTTACATTTATTAAACAGTTTACGAGCATGAAAACTTCCCAATTAACTGTTGTTATTGTTATAAACAGCCTCCTGGTGCTTCGGAGCTCATTAACTGTTTAATAATTGTAAACAAATCCGCCAAAGTTTGAGAAAAGATGTACAGGTTTGTAAGTGCTTGCGTAACTGCTTCGTATCTGGCACCAGGTACTGTAGCCTTTGATTTAGTGATGGTAGTTTGTCAAGTGATAATTGGCAGGTGTCAATTGGTACAGTACATTCAATGTTTGCTTGCAAGGGGAGTTGAAAAATTATGATTCATTTGTTTGTATCATGGCCAGCTAGTACTAGTGGTAGTGGTGTGAGTTACACTCACCACACACACTCCATTAACTTAATGTGTGATTGCAAATGTCTGTTTCACTGGGAATAAATGTTTTGAGAGCCTGATGGGTTATTTGGAGTTCTGGGTGGATCATATAGATGTGTCATCCAAGAGGACAAGCTCCAAAATATTATGGTTCCCTGCACTGTACTTGATGCTCTTAATCACAAATAATCTGTACATTGGCTAATAGAGCCTGCTGTTATGTACTATAACTTACTCTTATAGGCCAGTTTGAAGATGTGTAATTATAAGGTATTGGAATAACAATCCATTGTTTGTTAGCTGCTACACTGAACTGTGAATCTTTGTGATGAGTTGGGGTTTCAAAGGCACCTTCATCATCGTCATCAAAATAAAAGGATAAGCAGTCCTGTGCAGCATCAGAAACGCCTGCAAGGCCTTCTGAAGTGTTGAGGTAGAGACGATCACTTCCTTGAAGCAGAACCCGCACTAACCGACTCTGTGGCAAAACATAAGCAAAATTAATAGTAAAGAAATCAGCTATAATTTTCAGAGATAATATATTATCTTCACTTTTATATATACAGTATATAAAAACATAAATACCGCAATGCTTTGGCACTCGAATGTCTCTGAACTTGAACAATTCAGCATTCAAGCACTTTATGCGTGGAAAAAAATATTCGACAGTTGATTGTTCACTTGGTACTCAACCATACAAATGAATGTCACAACACACAGCAGCCGAGGAACTGTGTTCAGAGGAGGAGTAGGAAATGAAGGATGTCCCTAGTTGTGAAAAATCAGGTTATAAACCTGATGAATGTCAAAGCTATGTCTGTCTCACTTCAGAAACATTTTAAAATTCAGGCATAACCCATGATTCTCAGGACAGGACTTCCCTGCCAAACAATATCTCTCCTCCTTTACCTCACCACCTTCCACATACATCAACTCTCCTAAGTACAGAGAAGTGAGAATAAATTTGCGTTTGCAGGTGCAGTGGCACCTCGACTTACGATTGCCCCTACTTACGATAATTTCGAGTTACGATGTAAATTTCATCGAACAATGCGACTTGACATCCGATGGTGTCGTCGACTTACGATATTTGTTGGTACACGTTCGGGTCGACCGAGTGCGCGATTCCCGGTCACGTGGCCGACCTGCCTCAGTTTACTACAGCTGACCGCTTAGTGGTGATTGCGCTTATAAGAAATTTCCTTTTTGTGGTGAATTTTTGCATTTTGAACATTAAAGTAATTATTATATATCACGCCATGAGTCCCAGGAAAGTCAGTGGTAAAGCTTAACATACGAGATCCCATGTAAGGATGACCATAGAGCAGAAACAAGAGATCATTCGTAAATATGAAGATGGTGTGCAGGTTGTTGGACTGGCTAGGCAGTACAACAAATCTCAGTCAACGATATCCACCATACTGGCTAAGAAAAAGGACATTATGGGTGCTAAAGAGATGCATCATTACAGACAAATGTTAAAACGAAGGGAAAAACAAATGTCTCTTGACAAATTTGTAGTGAGACTAACGAGCACTGAACCACAACCAGGTCCTAAAGGTATTCAGGCAAAACGTAGGAGAGAGAGTACCCCAGAGAAAACATCACTGCCTGATGTCATAATGGAAGGGGACTCCCCTTCCAAACAGTAACAACTCTCCTCCTCCCCCCTCATCACCATCTTCCATATGCCCTCCATAAAGGTAAGATAAACTTAGGTACTGTATTGTAGTTAGAAAAAAATATTGTATTCAGTACAAAATGTATTTGAATGTTAATATTTTGGAGGGTGGGGAATGGATTAATTCAAATCCCTATATTTCTTATGGGAAAAATGGCTTTGACTTGCGGTATTTCGACTTACGATATTTCGACTTACGATCCGTCTCTGGGAACGGATTAGCATCGTAAGTTGAGGCCCCTTTGTATTTTATCTTTTAATTGTTTTTAGATTTTCTATATGATTTATGCATGCCAGCCATGTAAACATTAAGATAAATTCAGGTAAAAAACCAGCGTTGAATGTAATGAAACGCCATTTTCTAGGCGACCCGGAGCTTACTAGGCTGATATGCTAATGTAAGACTTTGGCATCAGTCATGTGTATGGAGTTCTGTGGGCCTACCGGGGACCATGAGCCAGAACCTGGCCCCCCCCCCTCAGAAAGGCATGGGGAACAATGGCCTATAGAAACCTCCGTGTGGTTGGAAGCATTCTATGTCTGCCATTGACCAGGTCAGGCACCCAGAAAGGTAAGCATCCCAAAACAAACCCATATTCTGGTGAAAATATTGCTACCAAAAACCGAACAAGTGGATAGAACTCCCCTAAAAGAAATGAGCAAACGAGCATGACGTCACACGTCGCCACGTCACTGTCTGCGCAGCTCCCCCCTCGCGGGAGGGGGAACGGGGAGCCCCAGACTCCTTGCGCCGGCTATCCACCCTTCAGTTCTGAGGGTGGACGTCAAGACACGCAAAAAATCGCCGACTGAAGGGAGGGAGGGATGACGGGGAGCCTCCGGGTCTCGCCCAGAAAATGGCATTTCATTACATTCAATGCTGGTTTTCTGGGGGAAAGCCCCTGCGGTTCCCTGGAGCTAACCACCCACAGAGGAAAGTAGAAGGACATACCCGGGAGGCGGTCGCTGCTCACTCCTCAACTCTAAACTGAGACAACTGAAGGCAACCGCCGACCCAAAGCGACACAGGCCCGACTAGACCCAGAAACGTTCACAAGATAACGAGCATCCAGGACCCTGTTTGACTGACAAGATCCCCGCGCCCGAATGTCCGCCTTGGACATGTTGCCAAAGACGGCGGCAAGAGCAGTGAACTTGCAAACGTCATGGGTACGGGGATAGACCGCAGGCTGGCTAGCCTTAATAACCCCGCAAATGACCAGGGAGACCCGCACCAGCGAACAGGGAAGAAGGGAAACTGGAGCAACCCAAAGTGCGTCCCCAGACAAGAGAAGTGTTAAGTCTGCAGACACTAACAATGCTCACTTCTGTCATTTGAGGGATTCTAATCATCCTATTGATAGATCTTCCTCCAAAATAATCTTTCCTGCCTCTACTCTACACAGACGCCGTCTTGTTGAATCGGCTCTAATACACAATGTACCCAACATGAACTTGAGTCCTGGCTTTGTTGCTGTGGACTCTTCCCTTTCACAGTATATACTCAAATGCTCTAATCTTTTTACCAAACGTGACCTAACATAAGCTTACCCTTCCATTTATCTTTCTTTCTCTTTCCTTTCCTTTCTCTCTTCTCTCTTTTTTCTGTTCATTGTTTTCTCTTATGTTCCCTTGCTATGCTCTTCTTATTCCTATTACTATCTCCTTCTCATTCGGTGGTTATAATAGGAGCTGCCTCGTATGGGCCAATAGGCCCCCTACAGTTCTTGTTCCTACTACTATCCCCTCTACTACACCTTACCTTGCTCCTCACCTCTCTCTTGCCTATTTATTGCCTGCATCAACTTCCTCATCACAATCGACTTGAGAATGGTCCAGGACAGACCGAAACGTCATCGTCCCTTCACCTTCTAGTATGTGGTCTGGTCAACATGCTACTAAGTGGCTCCCAGAACTGAAGGGCAAGAGCTACGAGGAGAGGTTAGAGGTATTAAATATGCCAAAACTAGAAGACAGAAGAAAAAGAGGTGATATGATCACTACATACAAAATAGTAACTGGAATTGATAAAATCGATAGGGAAGATTTCCTGAGACCTAGAACTTCAAGAACAAGAGGTCATAGATTTAAACTAACTAAACAAAGATGCCGAAGAAATATAAGAAAATTCACTTTCGCAAACAGTGGTAGACGGTTGGAACAAGTTAAGTGAGAAGGTGGTGGAGGCCAAGACCGTCAGTAGTTTCAAAGCGTTATATGACGAAGAGTGCTGGGTAGACGGGACACCACGAGCGTAGTTCTCATCCCGTAACTAAACTTAGATAATTACACCACCCATATCAAAACAAACTACCACGGCCCATGCGAAGCCGCAGGGATACCAGATTTGGGTCGCTAGAAGTCATGAGCGGAAGAAATAAAATCAGAAATGTGACCATAAAACCAGACAAAATATTGTTGGTAACAATTGATTCCCTTTTTAGAGTACACAGGTCAGCTGTGAACAGCAGGCGAAAAGAATAGTAAGTAGCGAAACATACATAGTATAGATCTTCATGCGGACTACAAGTAACCCAATCAGGCTACAAGGAGCCCAATCTGGCATCACTGAAGCGCAGGACAGGAGGTTCAAAAAGCACAACCGCTCAGCGGGAAGGTGCCAACAAGGAATATGGAAAGAAAATGAGCAGTGCCAAGACAGATCATGGACAGGAGATACAATCACAAAAGAACGAAACAGGACCAAAACCCACGAAGAAGCACGGAGGAGGACCAACAAGCCCTAGAAAGGACCAGAGGGAAGCCACACTGGAAGACGACAGATGCTCCAATAATACGGGAAGAAGCAAAAACCTTCCCGAACCTTCGAGAACCTATAGAAGCAAGCATAAAGCACGAAGGCACATAAAGGCACAGTATCACCCGAGACCAAAAGTCATGCAGAAGCCCGAGAAGAGGGAAACATGACGGCGAAGGACCATCCCAAGAAGGGCGGAAAAACGGAGAAAAAGACCCACCGACAGGACGGAACCGACAGATCCAAGGGAGAAGGAACTGAACCCAGGGAGGGGCTGACACCAAGCAACTTGAACGGAGAGGGGAGGGGGGGGGGGCGAGAAAAAATCCCACTCCTCGTAACCGCAAGCCCAGCCCAGAGGGTAGAAAAAATCCCGGCGGGATCCAACGAGGTTCGATGGGCCCCCCAAGTCAGCCCCCTCACCAGTCCCAGGAACCCACACAGCAGGCCCCGGAGCCAAACCGTCCCCCTAAATCCCCAGCTTCACAAGAAAAACCTGGGGCCTTTCCAGGCAGCCGGAAAAGTACTAAGGAAGGGAGCCCACTGGCAGACTCATACAACACGACTGGAGAAACAGTCACTACCCCAGAAGGGGAAACCCCAAGACCGCTCGAGTCTCAAGACCATTGAAGCCCCGCCCCGACCACGAACCCACAAACGGTAAGGATCCGGATGTAGGGAGGAAGGGGGGAAAACCAGACTAGAGTAAAACGGGAAAGACAAAATGGTGCGCAAGGAAACAAAACTGAAGTGACCAACACCCCAAAGCCCTGTCACACCAACCAAAAACAGGGCAGCCTTGGGGCTTCCAGGGAGCAAACAATCTAGAGTGTCGTGACCACTGAAACTCTACGTGCAACGCCCGTGCTGCCTGCACCCGCATAGTCAGCAGAAGACTGGGTAATCAAGCCACAAACAAGCAACAAAACTCGCAGGGTTCTGGGTCGAAGGTGCCACCGACCCCACAGGCAGCAGACGGAGGCAAAACAGTGAGAGTCACCCTGAGACAAGGGGACAGAGCAACCCTCGAACTCTCACAAAGGAAGGGAGGGACTCCGAGGACATATCCATCGGACCCGCGCGTTCCCGTGGGGATTCCCAGGGTCCTGAGATGGAACTCACGCTCAGGGAAGCCCAGGCAGGGTACTGCTAACCGGCGCCCAAGTCTACCAAACAACTTTCTAAGAACTGAACCCCTGGGACATGTACACTCACGAGGACCTAGCAGGGGGAACCACCAGAAGAAGGAAGAACACTCAGTACACAGAGGGGTAAGAACCAAGTCAGACCCCCCCCCCACCAGGCAGACAAACAAAAAGAAAACAAAAACCCCGCAAGAAAACAATGTACAGAGGCGGAACAGAGGTGGCTGCTATGATTGGTGAAAACAACCTGCGCAGTGCAAATTGTCCCCCCTACCCTAAGGTGAACAAGGGAGACAGAACACCCTAGCACACAAATAGCCCCCTACCAGTGCAAACTGCCCCGTACCCTAAGGTGAACAAGGGAGACAGAACACCCTAGCACACAAAGGGCGGTCAAAAACCAAGCAATAAACGGCCTAGCAGAGGCAGAACCCAAGGAACTTGTGGATGGTTGCTCAAGCCCCAAGGGCAGTACTTACAGGGCACCTAGGGAAGGAAACCCTAGGCGCATGCAGCCTGAGTACTGGAGAATCACTCCTGGTTTACGCACCACCTACAAGACAGTCACCACACTCTACGTACAGTGCTGAAACAACCACTGGAGTCAGAGCACACGACCGTTGACTATAGCATCAGCTTCAGAACTGAAGGGTGGATAGCCGGGTGTGGGTCTGGGGCTCCCCCTTCCCCCTCCCGGGAAGGGGGGAGCTGTGCAGACTGCGGCGTGGTGACGTGTGATGTCATGCTCGTTTCTTTTAGGGGAGTTCTATCCACTTGCTTACCAACAAGTACTACCCAAGGGCAGTACTTACAGGGCGCCTAGGGAAGGCAGTCCTAGGCGCATGCAGCCCGAATACTGAAGATAACTCCTGGCTCTTGCACCCACAGAAAACAAACACCACACACGAAGCACAGTGCTGTAGCGACACCGGAGCCAGAGCACACAACCTTCGCCTATAGCATCAGCCTCAAAAACTTAGGTGTGGGTAGCCGGCGTTAAGAGTCTGGGGCTCCCCTTCCCCCTCCCGGGGAGGGGGGAGCTGCGCAGACAGCGGCGCGGTGACGTGTGACGTCATACTAGTTTGCTTGTTTTCTGTTGGGGAGTTCTATCCACTAGTTTGACTTTTGGTAGCAATTTTAACCAGAATAGGGGTTTGTTTTGAGGCGCTTACCTTTCAGGGTGCCTGATCTGGTTGATGGCAGACATGGAATGCTTCCAACCACACGGGGGTTTCTGTAGGCCATTGCTCCCCTTGCCTCTTTGAGGGGGGCCCGGTTCTGGCTGTGGTCCCCGGTAGGCCTAAAAACTCCATACACATGACTGATGCCAAAGTCTGACATTAGCATATCAGCCTGAGAAAGTTCTGGGGAACCGACGGGGCTCCCCCAAAAAAAAACGGTTGAAGCAATTTGAAAAACGGACAAATGCCATAAAGGTTCGTTCAGTGTTGGTCGGGAAGGCTGCTCCATTATGACAATCTATCTTTCTTTCAAATGTGTTTCATTTGTTTTGTAATTTTCATTTATGTCTCAATAATGGAGCAGCCTACCCAACAAACACTGAACGAATCTTTATGGCATTTGTCCGTTTGTCAAATTGTTTCGACCGTTTTTTTTTATTATTTAAGAAACACGGAGCAGCCTACCTGCCGAACATCGAACGAACCTTTTTGACATTTGTTGTTTTTCAAAAAATTTTCTTTCTTTTTTCTACATAAAAGTTAATGCTTTGCAACATCACAGCAGTCACCCCTTTATATCCCAGCATCATTAGCATCTTTAAAAAAAAAAAAAATATTTGCATCGTCAGAGGCGTCCAAGAATGTGCAAGAATCAGCGCGACTCCACCATGTGGTGCTGTCATTATTCAAACAAGCACTCGTCATGCGAGACGAACTGTCGGCGATCTGGGCGCTCATTACCAAAATGCTCGCCAATTCAGGCGGTCGTCACTCGAGGTTCTACTGTATTTGTATAAAAAGACCAGAGCATCAAACAGAGTTTGACAGAAAAAGATGACAACATACCATGCATGGGTTGACAGTAAGAGCACTCTTGATAAAAGAAAACTGCAATACAGATGTCTGGCGTTTAGTTTCACAGGAAAACTCTTCATCAAAATCCTTTCCTGGAACTGTGTTTTCTGTAGTTTCTTTCCTTGTATAATCTGACTTTCTGAGATGCTGATAGCTCTCGGCTCCTTTACTCCTTGGCTGGTTCTCAATACATTGTTCATACTGTTGAATACACCATACTTCATAGCCCTCTGCACCCCATTCCTGTGAATAATCAAATGAACATAAAATTATCATTCTCTTAATTTAAGTGTGAACTTGACTCAGATATATAAATTTATTTCTTAGTTCTACATGCTTTCTTGTTTTAATGTTTGTAGTTGAATCTTGACTGCTTTCATCTTACTTCTTTTCAGAATATAATCGATAAACCTTGTTATATTCTTACCCTGTCCTTTATTCAACTAGATTCCTATTTTTGCAATATTTATTCTTTCATTTCCAACATATTTTGTTAAAGAGAGACTTACTTTATCTCTCCCACCTATTTTACGGAAACAAAACATTTCTAGAATAATATTCAGACAAGTAGTCACCATTAACCCTTTAACTGCGCGGCCTATAAATATGAGTCTCCCCCCCCCCCCCCCCCCGCAGTGCGCCAAAAATATATTCTCGGGAAAAAATTATTTTTTGTTCTGAAAGTGTCAACCCCCCCCCCCCTGTATATGGGTATAGCAACGGAATTTCGAAATTGTACTTTGGTTGCTATGGGGTCCGTAAGGTGGCGCATGATGTCATCATTCCCCGTGTGCCCGTGCTGTAAGCTCCCGGGGCCGGTGGGGCGCCCGGGGCGGGGCGCGCGAGTCGCAGCGAAAATATTTTTGTTCATTTTTTACGCACAGTTCCAAATACATTTTATTTGTTTTTATGTGCTAATCCTATGTATAATGAACACGTACACTACATTATGGCAGTAAAACATCCGTACTGTCCAAGGACACTGTGTTACGTGCATGACACTTATGTATACATACGTTGCACATATTTACCATATATCATGCTAATTTATGTATATATACAATCTATTTACAGACTATACACTGTCACACACTATATACATTCACCATCAACACATTCAGAACACCGCGAGTGTGAGCAGCCACACCCAGCCAGCCCTCCCTCACTCCTCCAACATTGCTCCTCCCATCATACAGTTATTCACACCAATGTTTCATGTTCATTTATGTATATTTACAACATATGTTCATTTATGTATATTTACAACATATGTACACACTATACACTGTCACACACTATATACATTTACCATCAACACATTCAGAACATCGCGAGTGTGAGCAGCCACACCCAGACAGGCCCTCCCTCACTCCAACATCTTACTCGCCAACATTGCTCCTCCCACCATACTGTTATTGTTTTTATTACACTATTTACACATGTTATATATACCTATCTACATGTTTCATTTACCAGAACTATGCAAGTAAGCCGGTATTGTGTCCAAACACTACAGTGGCCACCATACACTGCATGAGAAATCACACAGCAGACGACGCTACAATTACAACGACACCTCCCTCACCAAAATAGCTCCACTCAACATACTTCTGTTGCTGTTATTACACTATATACACACACACACTGTATATACCCATGTACATGTGTGTGTTCCCTATAGCGAACCAAGAAGCTAGTATAGTGAGCAAAACAAGAGTGGCTGCCACACAGTGAGGCTACCTCAATTCTCTCCCTCCCTTCCCTCACCAAAATTCCTCCTTCCACAATACTACGCACAACGCTAATAATAACCACAATCCTGGTCACTAATTTCTGTAAATGAATAATTGACCACACGTTTATTTTGAAAAGGAACCTAAGAAGTCGTTTGAAGATTCCTAGATGGACGAAATAATGCTGTGGTGCTGTGGCAAGCGCTGTGAACATTGTGAACAGCACTGAATCACTGATATTTGAACATTGTACCCAGTTATTATCACACTCAGGCTCTTAATAATACTATCATGGCTAAATAATACAGATTATATATATATATATATATATATATATATATATATAATATATATATATATTATATATATATATATATATATATATGTCGTACCTAGTAGCCAGAACGCACTTGTCAGCCTACTATGCAAGGCCCGATTTGCCTAGTAGGCCAAGTTTTCATGAATTAATTGCTTTTCGACACCCTAACCTACCTAATCTAACCTAACCTAACATTTTCGGCTACCTAACCTAACCTAACCTATAAAGATAGGTTAGGTTAGGTTAGGTAGGGTTGGTTAGGTTCGATCATATATCTACGTTAATTTTAACTCCAATGAAAAAAAATTGACCTCATACATAATGAAATGGGTAGCTTAATCATTTCATAAGAAAAAAATTAAAGAAAATATATTAATTCAGAAAAACTTGGCTTATTAGGCAAATCGGGCATTGCATAGTAGGCCAAAAAGTGAGTTCTGGCTACTAGGTACGACATATATATATATATTGGTGTATACTGGCAGCAGGTTTTCTTTTACACATGTCTCATTGAATATGACCGCATATTCTGTATTTACTATCTTCTGATTTAGGGCTTCTATCCCTCTAACTATTTTCTTAGCATCAGGGCTTAGCTGAAACAGGAGTTCTCCAAAACTCATTTTCGTAATTTCTGGGTGAAGAAAAGATGTGGATTACTATAGAATGTATTACACTTATTTAAACAATTTGCACGACGTTTCGAACCTCCATGGTTCATTTTCAAGTGAGGAAATGTTACAATGTGGTTTGATTATATACCCGCACTGGGTCAGGTGATAAAACAATAAAGGTGAAAACATAGGGGATACATAGGGGATACATAGGGATAAATGGGGTGAAACATAGAGGTAACCGCAGAAGGCCTATTGGCCCATACGAGGCAGCTGGCATCTACATACAAAGATTAATCAGTGTAATTGGCCTGTTATGTTGAACATTGTCTTCTGTGTTGGCATCGTTATGTTCTGGTCTTGTCCTTACTCTCATTGTGGGAAGAGTAAATAGTTCCGTGATTTGGGTGTTCATGGTAGGTTGTTCTGTTCTTATGTGAATTGCTTCAAGAATTTGTAATCTTCTTGCATCTTGGGTTCTGTCTATTATGCATGTATTCTTGTTCAACATTTCTCTTGTTAGGGTGATGTCATGGGCTTGTCTCATGTGATTCCTAGGGGCACCGGATTGAAGATGGCATGTCAAACGCCTCGTCAGCTTGGTCGACGTCATACCTATGTACTTAGATTGAAGGTTACATCCTTCGTGGGGGCAAGTGTACATGTATACAACGCTTGACTGCTGTAGAGGGTTCTCTGTCGGCTTCGGGCTGTTTTTGATAAGGAGTTCGGAAGTCTTCTTGGTTTTATAGAATATTGTCAGGTTTATGTTTTGGTTAGGAGTAGTGCTTTTTACTCCTTTACGGATTATTTCTTTCATTATTCTTTCTTCTTTTGTATGTTCACTGTGCATGGTTGATTTGTAATATAATTTTATTGGAGGTATTGTGGTTTCTGTTCTAGGTTCTGGATTATACCAACGGTCCAAGTGTCTTCTTATAGCAGCGTTATTTCGCGTTGCTATATCCATGCATCACCATCTCACCTAACTTGTTTCCAACCGTCTACCACTCTGTTTACAAAAAGTGAATTTCTTATATTTCTCCGGCAGCTTTGTTTCGTGAGTTTAAATCATTGACCTCTTGTTTTTTAAGTTCCGGGTCTCAGGAATTCTCCCTATCAATTTTATCAATTCCTGTTACTATTTGTATGTAGTGATCATATCGCCTATTTTTCTTCTATCTTCTAGTTTTTACATATTTAATGTCTCTAACCTCTCCTCGTAGCTCTTGTCTTTCAGTTCTGGGAGCCACTTAGTGGCATGTCGTTAGTTGCACCTTTTCCAGGTTGATGTGCTTCTTAAGATATGGGCACCATACAACCGCTGAATATTCCAGCTTTGGGTCTAACAAAAGTCGTGAACAAGGTCTTTAGTATTTTCTTCATCCATGATGTAAAAGCAATTCTTAGGTTAGAATGTGTAGCATAGGCTCCTCGCACAATGTTCTTAATGTGGTCCTCAGGTGACAGGTTTCTATCTAGGACCACCCCTAGATACCTTTCTTTGTCAGAATTCTTTAAAGGCTTCTCACATAATTTATAGGTTTGTGTGGGGTCTATGTTCTCCTATTCCACATTCCATAAATTGCATTTATTCATTTATTTATTTATTTATATATTTATTTA
>WNGS01001290.1:0-10143 GCA_020271785.1 Procambarus virginalis | reverse complement strand
CACGTGTGGTTACCTGGTTGATACCTGGTGATGGTTTCTGGGAGTTCTTCTACTCCCCAAGCCGGCCCGAGGCAGGCTCGACTTGTGAGAGTTTGGTCCACCAGGCTGTTGCTTGGAGCGGCCCGCAGGCCCACATACCCACCACAGCCCGGCTGGATCCGGAACTTCTCTTAGAAAACAGTCCAGTTTTCTCTTGAAGATGTCCACGGTTGTTCCGGCAATATTTCTTATAGTCGCTGGGAGGAGTTGAACAACCGCGGACCTCTGATGTTTATACAGTGCTCTCTGATTGTGCCTATGGCACCTCTGCCCTTCACTGGATCAATCTTGCATTTTCCTTTTTATATCGTTCACTCCAGTACGTTGTTATTTTACTGTGCAGATTTGGGACCTGGCCCTCCAGTATTTCCATGTGTATATTATTTGGTATCTCTCTCGTCTCCTTTCTAGAGAGTACATTTGGAGAGCTTTGAGACGATCCCAATAATTTAGGTGTTTATCTCGTCTATGCGTGCCGTATATGTTCTCTGTATTCCCTCTATTTCAGCAATCTCTCCTGCTCTGAAGGGGGAAGTGAGTACTGAGCAGTACTCGAGACGGGACAACACAAGTGACTTGAAGAGTACAACCATTGTGATGGGATCCCTGGATTTGAAAGTTCTCGTAATCCATCCATCATTTTTCTGGCTGACGCAATATTTGCTTGGTTATGCTCCCTAAACGTTAGATCGTCTGACATCATTATTCCCAAATCCTTGACATGCTGTTTTTCTACTATGGGAAGATTCGATTGTGTTTTGTACCCTGTATTATGTTTCAGATCCTCATTTTTGCCGTACCTGAGTACCTGAAATTTATCACTGTTAACCATCATGTTATTTTCTGCTGCCCATCGAAAACTTTGTTGACATCTGCTTGTAGTTTTTCAATGTCTTCAGCAGAGGTAATTTTCATGCTGATTTTTGTGTCATCTGCAAAGGACGACACGAAGCTGTGACGTGTATTTTTGTCTATATCAGATATGAGAATAAGGAACAGTAGTGGTGCAAGGACTGTACCTTGAGGTACAGAGCTTTTAACATCGCTTGGTGGCATCAGTCAATTCAATTGGAGTTCGTTCTTACCTACCAGGGACCACGAGCCAGAACCTGGCCCTTCCCTCAGAGAGTTATGAGGAGCAATGGCCTATAGAAACCTCCATGTGGTTGGAAGCACTCTATGTCTGCCATAGACCGGGTTAGTACCCAGAAATGTAGGTGCCCAAAACAGACCCCAACTGGTGAAACATTGCTACCAAAAGTCGAACTGCTAGGCAGAACTCCCCAATCTGAAAACAAGCATGATGTCACACCAACACCTCATGGGGAGCTGACAGCTGAGTGAACAGCACTTCGGATTCGTAGTCCTGAGGTTCTGGGTTCGATCCCCGGTGGAGGCGTAAACAAATGGGCAGAGTTTCTTTCACCCTAATGCACTTGTTCACCTAGCAGTAAATAGGTACCTGGGAGTTAGACAGCTGCTACGGGCTGCTTCCTGGGGGTGTGTAACAAAAATGAGTCCTAGTCGAGGACTGGGACACGGGGATGCTAAGCCCCGAAATCATCCCAAGATAACCATCTCAAGAAGATAACCGCCGAGCTGCCTGCGCAGCTTCCCCTTCTTGGGAGGGGGAAGGGGAAGCTCCAGGCTCATGTGCTGGCCATCCACCCCTAGTTATGAGACAATGTCAAAAAAAGCAGAACCACCGAACGGAGGGAGGGAGGGTTGCCAGGGAGCCTCCGGGACTCACAGTGAAAATGCCGTTTCATTACATTCAATGCTGGTTTTCTGTGAAGAGCCCTTCTGGAGACCCCTAACCACAGAATAATAAAAAGAGACTCACCCGGGAGGCAGCCGCCACTCGCACCTCAACTCGAAGTCGAGGCAATTGGCTGCAACTTGCGACCCAAAGCGAGACACGCCTGACTAGGTCCAGGAACATTAATGAGGTAACGGGTGGCCAGGACCCTGTTCGATATCCAAAATCCTCACGACCAAATGTCAGTCCAAGACATACAGTACAGTATTACCAAATATGGCAGCTAAAGTGGCAAAATTGCCAGCATCATAGGCAGCACGAGGATAGACCGCAGGCTGACTAGACCTAATAACCCTGCGGACAACCTGGGAGTTGACAACGGGTCAACCCAAAGCACGTCCCCAGTTCTTGGCACGCAAGTAACGGCGAAGAGCCGCAACCGGCCACAACACATGATGCACTTTCGGCCAAACTAACAAGCATCAACCACCTAAAGACCCCTCTGGTAAGCCGACATTTCGTTCTTCACCAGAAAAGAAGACGACAACTGCAAACAAACAAACGACCACCACCAGGACTAAAAGAGCAAAAACCCCTGCACCAAAGGAGAGCATGAAGCTCACCATCCAGACCCCGGAGGCCAATGCCAACAAAAAGAGAGCCACATTAAAACAGTCCCTAACCGAAGGTGTCACAACAAACCGAGGAGAGGAGAAGAGAGAGAACCCGGTGCAATGACCAGGATGCCTCAGGCGGCGCATGAGCAAGGAGGAGGAGAAACAACGCACGAGACAGCTTGCGAAACGAAGCAGAAGTAACATCCACCCCGAACGCAAGCAGGAGCAGCTCCGCCAGTGCTGCACGACACAAAGAAACGTATTCGGCATAAGATGACAGTCCTAAAACAAATGAGAGAGAAAGACCAAAACAACCTGATCCAAAACCGAAGACAAACAACAAAGAAACAAAAATTGACAGAGGACTGCCAAGAGACTACTTACTGCTGCCAAGATGAAACACACAAGTGGGATACCATCAACAAAGCCACCTGATCACCCTACAACTGATAATAAACCTGTGTCAGAAAGACCAGACGCGAAGATCGTAAGAGAAGATTAAATCAGCCACGTAACTGGACTGGACCAATCTGCTGAAAGGGACAGAGCTGCGGAAAAATACCCAGGTTCGGACACCGAGCAAGCAGCGCCAGTAACCTATGCTGGGCCGGTCACCAAAGGGCAAACAGGAAAACTCTCCCCTGGTAAGTCTCCAACCAAGCCAGAACCCAAAGCAAAAGCTGAACCCACGGGAAGAGGTATAAGGTAACCCACCTCGACCAGTCCCCCGACGACTTTGCAGTCAGGGAAGGCGCCACGTATACCGAGAGAAGTCTCGACCACGCCGACGTGAAGAGGTCCACCTCTGGGCGTCCGTACGTCCAGCAGAGCCAACTGAACAAGTCAGCGTCAACCGTCCATTCCGTGGAAAGGGGAATGAACCAGGACAGTTCGTCTACCAGGACGTTGGACGCCCCCTGGATGTGAACTGCCAGGAGAGTCAAACCCCAAGAACTCAGCAGACGGGACACCACGAGCGTAGCTCTCATCCTGTAACTACACTTAGGTAATTACACTTAGGTAATTACCCAAAGCAACCAGCCCCAAGGAGCTAAGGACAGTATCGAACCCCCTCGGTTCAGACAATGAACCACCGGGAAGCAGTCCGAATGAAGCCGGATGGTCGATCCGTAAGTGACACGAACCCTCCGAAGTGACAGCCACACTGCCGCTAACTCGCGCACCATGCTGTGAGCCTCACGGAAGGCGGACCCCACCGACCCTGGCCAGCCTAGTGAGCACTGGTCATAAACCCCAGCCAAGAGACGACGCATCCGTGTACACATCAAGCGAGGGCTTGGGCAGGCGCCTCAGCATAAACCCCGGAAAACCTGAAGAGGAAGCCGGCAATGCAGCAGCCGACGTAAGGCCCCAGAGGCCGAACCCAATGATCGCGAGAGCGGCGGAAGGGACGTCCTCGTAGAAACCAGAACAGCCAACGAGGCCAAACCCAACTTGGTGGGAAAACCAGCACGGTGAAGTAAAGACTCCTGCACAGCTGCTTGAGCAACTGACGGGTAACCTGGGGAGCCCTCCAAATACAGCCAAAGGCGGGACTGCAGCTGCAGCAATGACACCGGAGGGAGACACAAGTAAACGGTCCGAGAGTCACATACAAGACCCAGCCAAGTCCGAACCTAAGAGCGAACCAGATGGGACTTCCTCCAATTCACTGGGAACCCGAACCCAGCAAGCTGGAAAAGAACCAAACTCCTGGCGAGCAGACACGCGGACCGGCTGGGAACCCAATCCAGCCGGTTGTCGATGTAGGCCAGAACCCAAACCCCTAGCAGACACAAGTGTGGTTTCGTGCACCCACTTCAAGATGACATGACAGAGTGCAGGAGAGTACGCCGCAAACCCCGAACCATCTGAATGAGGAGGAGCCACCCAAAGCCACAGCAGGCCAAACGAAATGACATAAAACGCCCACAAATCATGGGACCAGCCTTGAGCAAACAGCTCGCGCCCCTCCCTCATTGCCCCTTCAATGGGGAGACTGTCCCCTTGTCTCACGGCGACCCTCATTGTTTTTGCCTCCATCATACTGCCTGTTTGGTCGGTGATACCTTCGGCCCAGAGTCCTGCTTTGTTGTTGTATGTGACTCAGTTCACCCAATATGACGATGATATTATTCGGGTGCAGGCAGCTCGCGCACTGCAGGATAGGTTTAGGTTGCTGCTGCACGCTAGGTTGGTGGCTGTGAAGTCCAATCCGAAACAGCAGTCCCGACCACAGCGAGTGCAGGTAAACTTAGAAGCGGCTGCGTACGTCAGTGGTCGAGACTTCAGAGGAAGTCTCTCTCCCTCCACCTGCCTCTTCAGGTCGCCCTCGAACTGCTGGAGTCCTGTCTTCACTTTGCATCTCCAGGCAGATCTGTCCACAGTTGCTTTTTCCCAAGTGTAGATGTCGATGTTCAGCTGCTTGAGGTCGCGTTTGCAGGTGTCTTTTAAATGCAGCTGGGGTCTTCCGGTGGGCTGCTTTTCTGATGCCAGTTCTCCACATAAGAAGTCTTTCAGTATGCAGCCATCTTCCATGTCCCAGCTACTGCATGTGTGTCTACTTCAGGAGAATTAACATTGAAAGGATTCCAGTTCTCTCGAGCACTGTAATTACTTAAGTGTAATTAGGTAAGTGTAGTTACAGGATGAGGGCTATGCTCATGGTGTCCCATCTCCCCAGCACTCTCTGTCATATAACACTTTGAAATTACTGATGGTATTGGCTTTCATCACCATCTCACCTAACTTGTTCCAACCGTCTACCACTCTGTTTACAAAAGTGAATTTTCTTATATTTCTCCGGCAGCTTTGTTTCGTGAGTTTAAATCATTGACCTCTTGTTTTTTAAGTTCCGGGTCTCAGGAATTCTTCCCTATCAATTTTATCAATTCCTGTTACTATTTTGTATGTAGTGATCATATCGCCTATTTTTCTTCTATCTTCTAGTTTTTACATATTTAATGTCTCTAACCTCTCCTCGTAGCTCTTGTCTTTCAGTTCTGGGAGCCACTTAGTGGCATGTCGTTGCACCTTTTCCAGGTTGATGTGCTTCTTAAGATATGGGCACCATACAACCGCTGCATATTCCAGCTTTGGTCTAACAAAAGTCGTGAACAATTTCTTTAGTATTTCTTCATCCATGTATTTAAAAGCAATTCTGAAGTTAGAAAGTGTAGCATAGGCTCCTCGCACAATGTTCTTAATGTGGTCCTCAGGTGACAGGTTTCTATCTAGGACCACCCCTAGATACCTTTCTTTGTCAGAATTCTTTAAAGATTTCTCACATAATTTATAAGTTGTGTGGGGTCTATGTTCTCCTATTCCACATTCCATAAATTGCATTTATTCATTTATTTATTTATTTATTTATTTATTTATTTATTTATTTATATACAAGAAGGTACATTGGGTTTGTGAGAATACATTGAATAGGACAGTATTACAATCTTGTAAAGCCACTAGTACGCACAGCGTTTCGGGCAGGTCCTTAATCTAACAGATAATTTTAAGTAGGTAAGTTCTATCAAAATTGATAAATGATAACAAATACATTGCAAGAGAAAAATGAGATGAGAGAGCTTTGTAAGTATATTAAAGCACATTGTTATATTAAAGCTCTGATTGATTACATTGACAGCTTGTTGGGTAATTTAAAAGATTAATAGACACCATACAGCAGATTGACAGCACATATAAGACAGCAATGATCACAATGGTAAAGATTTTCAGATTGGGTACATAAAGATTGGGAGACTGGGTAGCAATATATACAGATAAACAAGAATAATAAACACCATACAGCAGATTGGCAGCACATATAAGAAGACAGCAATGATCACAATGGTAAAGATTTTCAGATTGGGTACATAAAGATTGGGAGACTGGGTAGCAATATATACAGATAAACAAGAATAATAAACACCATACAGCAGATTGGCAGCACATATAAGAAGACAGCAATGATCACAATGGTGAAGATGTTCAAATTGGGAACATAAAGGTTGGGAGATTGGGTAGCAATAGATACAGTGCAATTTTAAGGCAAAAGGTGAAAAACTATGAAGATGAAATTAGGTACTTTTTAGTATTGATTTTGAATGATGTAAAAGTTGGACAGCTTTTCAATTCAATAGGGAGTGAGTTCCATAAACTGGGTCCCTTTATTTGCATAGAGTGTTTACACAGATTAAGTTTAACTCTGGGGATATCAACGAGATATTTATTTCTGGTGTGGTGATAATGGGTCCTATTACATCTGTCCAGGAAGCGATTCAGAGCAGGATTTGCATTTAAGAACAGGGTTTTGTAAATGTAGTTGACACAAGAGAATTTATGGAGTGAGATTATATTTAGCATGTTTAGGGAGTTAACCCTTTAACTGCGCAACGCGCCTGCAGGCTCGCGTCTGGTTTGCGCAACGTGCCTCCGGGTATTTGTATTTTTCACGTTCGATTCAAAACTCCTGCGGCTACATGGGGTTCACATCAGCTTCCTCAGGGCTCTTGTAAACAGACGCCATCTTTAAAAAAAATCTTGGTCCACATTCCCGGGTGTGGGAGCCTCAGTAGTGAGTGAGCAACCAAGGCTGGCGCTCGCAGCATAAGCGCACAGCACTGCTGTTCAGCGTGTGACCACAGCATCGCCTAATAATGTCAAAATATATATATAACTTGTATTATTTAGCCATGATAGTATTATAGAAGAGAATGAGTGTGATAATGACTGGGTACAATGTTCAAATATCAGTGATTCAATGCTGCTCACGATGTTCACAGCGCTTGCCACAGCACCACAGCATTATTTCGTCCATCTAGGAATCTTCAAACAATTTCTTAGGGTCCTTTTCAAAATAAACGTATGGTCAATTATTCATTTACAGGAATTAGTGACCAGGATTGTGGTTATAATTAGCGTTGTGCGTAGTATTGTGGAAGGAGGAATTTTGGTGAGGGAGGGAGGGCGAGAATTGAGGTAGCCTCATTGCGTGTGTGTGTGTGTGTGTGTGTGTGTGGCTGCCACTCTTGTTTTGCTCACCATACTAGCTTAGTGGTTCGCTATGGGCAAAACATGTGTACATGGGTATATATAGTGTGTATATAGTGTAAGAACAGCAACAGGAGAATGTTGAGAGGAGCTATTTTGGTGAGGGATGTGACGTAATCGTAGCGTCGTCTGCTGTGTGATTTTTCATGCAGTGTATGGTGGCCACTGTACTGTTTGGACACAATACCGGCTTACTTGCATAGTTCTGGTAAATAAAACATGTAGATAGGTATATAGAACATGTGTAATAAGAACTATAACAGTATGGTGGGAGGAGCAATGTTGGCGAGTAAGATGTTGGAGTGAGGGAGACTGGCTGGGTGTGGCTGCTCTCACTCGAGGCGTTCTGAATGTACTCACCTAGTTGTACTCACCTAGTTGTGCTTGCGGGGGTTGAGCTCTGGCTCTTTGGTCCCGCCTCTCAACCGTCAATCAACAGGTGTACAGTTTCCTGAGCCTAATGGGCTCTATCATATCTACACTTGAAACTGTGTATGGAGTCAGCCTCCACCACATCGCTTCCTAATGCATTCCATTTGTCAACCACTCTGACACTAAAAAAGTTCTTTCTAATATCTCTGTGGCTCATTTGGGCACTCAGTTTCCACCTGTGTCCCCTAGTGCGTGTGCCCCTTGTGTTAAACAGCCTGTCTTTATCAACCCTGTCGATTCCCCTGAGAATCTTGAATGTGGTGATCATGTCCCCCCTAACTCTTCTGTCTTCCAACGAAGTGAGGTTTAATTCCTGCAGTCGCTCCTCGTACCTCATACCTCTCAGCTCGGGTACTAGTCTGGTGTTCATGGCCAAATGCTCCTATTGGCCCATACGAGGCAGCTGCTATTGGCATATACGAGGCAGCTGCTATTGGCCCATATGAGGCAGCTCCTATTGGCCCATATGAGGCAGCTCCTATTGGCCCATACGAGGCAGCTCCTATTGGCGAAGCAGCTGCTACGCGATGTTCTGAATGTGTTGATGGTAAATGTATATGGTGTGTGACAGTGTATAGTGTGTACATATGTTGTAAATATACATAAATGAACATGAAACATTGGTGTGAATAACTGTATGATGGGAGGGGGCAAAGTTGGTGAATACAATGTTGGAGAAGTGAGGGAGGGCTGGCTGGGTGTGGCAGCTCTCACTCACGGTGTTCTGAGTGTGTTGATGGTGAATGTATATAGTGTGTGACAGTGTATAGTGTGTAAATAGATTCTATATATACACATAAATTAGCATGATGCATAGTAAATATGTGCAACATATGTGTACACAAGTGTCATGCAGTAACACAGTGTCTTCGGACAGTACGGATGTTTTACTGCCATAATATAGTGTACGTGTTCACTATACATAGGATTAGCACGTAAAAACAAATAAAATGTATTTGGAACTGTGCGAAAAAAATGAACGAAAATATATTCGCGGCAACTCGCGCGCACCGCCCCGAGCACCCCACCCGCCCCGGGAGCTTACGGCACAGGAGCACGGGGAATGATGACGTCACGCCCCAATTTACGGACCCCATAGCAGCCAAAGTAAGTACAATTTCTACCTTTTTTTACATAGCCATACTGAGGGAAGAGTTTTTGACACTTTAAAAAGAAAAAAGAATTTTTTCCAGAGAATTTATTTCCTGCGCACCACGGGGGTGTCATATTTGGAGGCAACGCAGTTAAAGGGTTAAACAAGGGGGCTGAGTGTTGTCTGAAAGCAGAATTTGATATTATTCTGATAGCAGATTTTTGCTGGGTGATGATGGACTTGAGATGGTTTGCAGTGGTTGAACCCCATGCACAGATACCATAGTTGAGATAAGGATAGATTAGTGCATAATATAGAGAGATGAGAGCAGAGTTAGGTACATAGTATCTGATTTTGGAGAGTATACCAACTGTTTTAGAGACTTTCTTAGTTATGTGTTGTATGTGAGTACTGAAGTCGAGTCTCTTGTCTAAGTATAGGCCAAGAAATTTTCCATCATTTTTATTGCTAATGTTTACATTGTCTATCTGAAGCTGAATTGCATTTGTAGATTTGCTTCCAAATAAGATGTAGTAGGTCTTTTCTATATTAAGTGTTAGTTTGTTGGTTGACATCCATAAGTGGACTTTTTTAAGTTCATTATTAACAACATTATTTAGAGTATGTGGGTTGGGGTTAGAGTAGATGAGGGTAGTATCATCAGCAAACAAAATAGGTTTCAGAATGTTAGAGACATTAGGCAGATCATTGATGTATATAAGAAATAGAAGAGGTCCCAAGATGCTGCCCTGTGGCACTCCAACGGTTATTGGTAGAGTGGGAGAGGTTATATTATTGATGGCTACACATTGGTGTCTATCACTAAGATAGGATTGGATATAGTCCAGTGCATGGCCTCGGATTCCATAATGATGGAGTTTACGTAAGAAGTAATTGTTATCTTGAGGTTATCTTGAGATGATTTCGGGGCTTTTTAGTGTCCCCGCGGCCCGGTCCTCGACCAGGCCTCCACCCCCAGGAAGCAGCCTGTGACAGCTGACTAACTCCCAGGTACCTATTTTACTGCTAGGTAACAGAGGCATAGGGTGAAAGAAACTCTGCCCATTGTTTCTTGCCGGTGCCTGGGATTGAACCCAGGACCACAGGATCACAAGTCCAGCGTGCTGTCCGCTCGGCCGACCGGCTCCCATTGTGAT
>WNGS01001287.1:101182-119121 GCA_020271785.1 Procambarus virginalis | reverse complement strand
AAAAAAAGCAAAACAGAAAAACTAGATCAAAACAAGCAGAGCACAAAAGTACAAAAATTACAAAAGTACAAAATTACAAAAGTACAAACTCGCAAATTACAAAAATAACAAAAGTTCTAAATCACAAAACACTGGCCGGAAGGGCCGACCACAAAAACATAACAATAATTACAAACACAGTGGAATACAGTACAGAAATGACAACATTACAACACACAGCAGCCAAACCCTCGCCCAACAACCAAAACACCGGAACATAATAATACAAAACAAGCCTACTAGCCCCCATTAACCACACATGGAGATGTACCATACAAAGTGATAATAATAATAACAAGGAAATACAAATATATAACAAGCAAAAGAAAAGCACAACCGCAATACTTGATAATGAGAACAATAATAGGCCGGGCCACGCTAGCAGCCTGAATGGCACCCAACACCACACAAACAAACGCACAACCAGCGCAATAATAATAAAAAAAAAAATAATAACAGGACATCCACACCAGACACACACTCTAACACCAGAATGCACAGGAACCGGACACACACACACTAACACCAGATGCACAGGAACCGGACACACACACTAACACCAGAATGCACAGGAACCGGACACACACACACAATCCACACAAACCCACAACCACAAACCGGATCGCGCAGGAACTGGGAAAACCAACCCGCCCCACCCACCCACACACACATGCGACCCGCATCCCGCAGCCATGCACACGAACGGAAACAACCCACAACATACAGCAAACAAAGTTATCACAGGATAGGAAGACATTTCTCAGATACAGGAACATATTTCTCAGGGAATTTATCCAGAGGATACTTGTGTTTATAGGCCTCCCAAACCAAATACTCCATGTCGGTAGGGGAACAATCCCCCTTCCTCCGCAGGGCCCGCATAAACTCAGAAATTACCAAATCAGGCGGAAACGGCCACTCTCGAAGCTCGCCGACACAAGTCGCACAACGAGGCATGGGAGTGCGACACACCCCATCCGAGGAAGCAGAAGACAATGAAGAAGAGTACGTAGGCCGCCGAGACGGCCTCGCCGCCGAATGCAGAGGAGAAGAGGACGATGGCTGCCGAGACAGTAACACCTCCACCGATACCGCAGAAGATACAGAAGAGACGGCTGGAGACGGGAGAGGCGTCAAGACCGCCGCCGATGAAACAGGGAACAAGGAAGGGGGCACAGAACCCCCCGAGCGAGCAGCCTTTTTCAACATCACCACCAAGTCACCACGCTCACCATGAATCTCATCAGGGGAAACCACCCCATACGAAGAACCGGAACCATCCGACGCAGGTAACGCACCCAAAGCATGAGCCATAGACACCACACCAGAAGAGAAGGCCGAAACACTGGTACCGTCATCCGCAGGCAGATGAACCTACGCCACCACCGTAGAAATTGACGCAACCGGAGCTACCCCGCCGTCGCCGGAAGATCCACAGTCGTCGAAATCGCCAACATCAGCCCAGGCAGAAGAAGAATGCCGGGAACGCTTAGGCTCCGGCCGCACATCATTAGATCCGGAGGCTGACTCAGAGACACGTGCAACACAAGCCAGGCGAACCGACACTCGTCGTAAAATGGCAGCATCCTCAATGACATGGGGTACCAGGCCGGGCACAGGACGCGGCGCCGTATCCACCCCAGCACCCAGCACAGCCGGGATACATGGCAAGGGCGCAGGGACATATGCAGCAGGTGAAGAACTTGAAGATGGGGGAGCCGTGCAGCAGGTAGACGGAAGATCCACGGAGCAGGACGAGCACCTGACGGCGACACAACCTCTGGAGGAGAGGCAAAAACAACAGGAGGTGCGACAGTCGACACACGGGGCACAGCATTGGCCAAAGAGACGTTCACATCCACACCCACCAAAGCCTCCTCCACAGAAAGTGGCGGGAAATCCTCCTCACTGAAGAGATTCACGGGCACAACAGCAGGCGCAGAACACCCAGCAGCCTGATGGCCCAAAAGGCCACAACGATAACACATCCGAGGCTGGCGGGCGTAAAACACCCGTACGTGGTATCCCAGGAGTCTTATGGAGGACGGAATGTCCGATCGTAGCCGCATTCCCAGGGTGCGAATGTTTGTCCACACACCCTTGAGTATCCTCAAAGAAAGCATGTGCAACTGCACACTAACAACTGTGCTAAACTGGCCAAATTACCGCTGTAGCAGTCCCTCCGGAAACTCCAAGAGCGCCCCATGAACACTGACATAAAGTGAGGGCACCACTACGAACAGAGAGGGTCACAGTGCCCGCATCATCTGGCAGGGGTAAGATCTGCCCCTCGTAGCAACGGAGGAGCTCCCGATACGCCACCTCTTTTGCAAACTTGATAACCGCCGGACGTGCTGTCACCAACTCAACGCCATAAACGTCCACCACAGGGACATGAAGCATTTCACACAACACCAGCACCACCTCAGGGTACCCAGCCCGGCCAAAAAACTCGAGGCCCATGGACTGAGCCCGCACTACAGGGGGAAGTGGGACTCCCTATCTTGAAATCCACGTCAGCACTGACCAGGCAGGCAGAGACGCACACGCCCCAGAGGGCCAAACTGGCAAACACCCACCAACTGCCAGAGAGGTCAGGCAATACGTCCACACACCACGGCAGCTAGGGTGCAACTCTTCTCCCGAGCAAGTAGTACTTCACTGCTGTTCTTAACCCACGGGAACATTTTCTCGCACTCCAATAACGCAGTTTTGTCTCCAGTTTGGCAACATTCCTCCTTTCCCACCCTGTCAATTCACTTGTATTTTTTATGTCTCTCATGTCTCTTTATGTCTTGCCCCATGTCTCTTGGGGAAATCTATTCTAGTGTCGTGAGGTCCAGTTCCATCCACCTTCCTTGGAACCCTTGCCAATAAGCGCAAAATAACTGGTAATATAATCCAAGTATTTAGAAACATTAAACTCATGATAATTCACTAAAATAAATGTCAAGATGCACAAACACTGCCAATATGAATACTTCTAAACTCGTATGGAATATCTAAGCCAAGGAAGTAATGGAGGGTGATCCTGTACACAAGTTTAAACAAACTGCATCAATTACTTTCTAGAAATCAGCCCCACGTGTTTGTACCACTCTTTGGGGCCCAAATAGTTCACGTTCTCACTTCTCTGAGCGCCTCTCTTGTGGCATTATTTTACTATCTGAATTATAAGCCCTTAATCACATGCAGAATTTAAAAAAACGTTAAGATTTGAGTTTGTAAATAAATTGTAAAAATTTGTAAACAAGACAAGGCCGCTTGAATTATTGGGATAGTTTACTGGTAATCTTTACGAATAATTCTGACTGAAGTTGTTTGTATTATGTTCTTATATGAATCATACCGACAGGTTACATACTGCATTATGAGGTTACAGGGGTGTCTCATGCCCATCCTGTAAGCGATAATGAGGTTACAGGGACGTACCATACCCATCCTGTAAGCGATGAAGAAGTTACAGGGGTGTACCATACCCATCCTGTAAGCGATGATGAGGTTACAGGGGTGTACCATACCCATCCTGTAAGCGATGATGAGGTTACAGGGGCGTACCATGCCCATCCTGTAAGCGATGGTGAGGTTACAGGGGTGTACCATACCCATCCTGTAAGCGATGATGAGGGTACAGGGGCGTACCATGCCCATCCTGTAAGCGATGATGAGGTTACAGGGGCGTACCATGCCCATCCTGTAAGCGATGGTGAGGTTACAGGGGTGTACCATACCCATCCTGTAAGCGATGATGAGGGTACAGGGGCGTACCATGCCCATCCTGTAAGCGATGATGAGGTTACAGGGGCGTACCATACCCATCCTGTAAGCGATGATGAGGTTACAGGGGCGTACCATACCCATCCTGTAACCGGTTGGTCCGTTATATGCAAAGACATACAAGGGGCCAAAAACTGGACCACCACATGTTATTTCTGAGAACGTTGTGGTAGAGGCAACTGCCAGTTAAGATCCTGACGTTGTTGATGAGGACAGTGAGTGACAAGCGTGGTTACCAAGGGCTTTATCACCCCACACACGCTACCTAACCCAACCCGTCCTCCAATCAAGTCCATTCTATCCAGTGGTCGACCCACAGACGCATTCATAAATTTTTACATGCTGTTCATTTAAAACGGATTTTTTTTCAGATATATATTAATAGTATATTAACATATTGTGCATATATAAGCATAGGTTAGGTGTTTAGGTTCTGTTGGCGATTATTTGTATTTGTAGTATTTACGTAATAGCATTAATGTAGTATTAATATTATATTGTAGTATGTATTTGTATGATTTGTATTTGTAGTAGTAGGTGAAGCATTTACAGCGTTGTGGTTCGAACAAAATTCGTCAATGAAACACTTGTTCCGGAAGTGTTCGAACGAAATCCGCTGAGAGTCGTGAGTAAACCGTTTTTCATTCATAAACAGGGGGTTTGGCGGGTGGATGGAATCTCTTTTGGGCCTTTGTTTGCAGGACTGGCTAACCTAACCACCCCATCCTCTCCAACTGTCAACCTCACAAGAATAATGTGCTAAGCTGCCCGAACCAAACCTACCCCACGACCCACGAATAGAAAACGGAGCACCTCGTCAATCTTGTGAGCTGCTATAACTTATAGTACATCTTGTTTTGACGTTGCGGATTTTAACGTCAAGTACGATGTGTTATCCGAGAGGCCAGGTTGAGATAGCATCGCACCGTGTCGCCAACGTAGGCTACTAGGCCATCGTGCCGCAACTATGAAAGCCGCAACAATACCTCCCTCTGACAGCGGAAGGAGCCCGCCAACCTGAGTTACCGCCCACTGCTCTTATCACTAAACAGGTCCAGGGCTTCACTCTTGTCCCTGAGAGCCATCAATGTCTGCCGCTGATGAATACAACTGGTGTAACTCTGTGTGTGTGACGTCATTATCAAAGGGGAAATTTGCCTGAGCAAGTTCTCAATCACCTGTTGGCCACCGTCAAGGTGATTTATGTCCTCGTCTGGCCCCGAGGCACGGTGCGCGCTCAACTATTCTGACAGCTCTCATCTTACAGAAGAAATATATCGAAGTTTGTCGCCTCATTTATCATACAACAATGCAAACAGACAAGCTCAAAATATATTGTGAATTTATACAACGCCAGTCGAATATATTGCTATATTACCTCACCTGACACTTGATGGTGGCTCTTCAGCTTTTGTTTGTCAATCAGATAATGAAGCAATCAGATGGCTTCAAATAAAATGGTGTTAAGTATCTCCCCATAAAAACTAATACTTGACTATTATGACAATCTAATCAGAGTCACATTGATAAATCATCTTCAAAACAGCAATTAACAGCTAAAACAGGCAACGAAACAAACGAAGTCTCAGACAATGAATCAGTGAGTTATATTGTGAGAAGAGATAATCTTTCACAAAAACATCTTGATAAGCGTAGCAAATTGTTGTGGGGTTGCATACTTGGCAATCAGCATACAGCATACAGCTGTCAGTGGGCGCCTGACAGCTGAGTGGATGTTATACTCAAATTGTATGTCCATTGAGACATAACCAATCACAGGCGAGTAGGCCCTCTGACGTCATGCCAGACAGAGGAGCACCAGCCATGCTCCCAGCAGCCTCAGTTCTCCCGACAGACTCAGAGTAGGTGGACCTCGGCTGGCCAGATATACACCTTGCTGTCTCAGTCAATAAATCTACAAAGTGTCTACGGTATATATTATTCAACCCGAACAAGGCAACGAATGTGGACAGCGCTTCGGATTCGTAGTCCTGATGTTCCGGGTTCGATCCCCGGTGGAGGCGGAGACAAATAGGGAAAATGTTTCTTTCATCCTGATGCCCCTGTTACCTAGCAGTAAATAGGTACCTGGGAGTTAGGCAGCTGCTAACAGGCTGCTTCCTGGGGGTGTGTAACAAAAAGGAGGCCTGGTCGAGGACCGGGCCGCGGGGATGCTAAGCCCTGAAATCATCTCAAGATAACCTCAAGATTGGCAGGGGGGGGAGGGGGTGTAAGTAATTCAACTTTGGTTGCGATATACACCGAACGTGTGTAAATACACTCTGGCTGTCTCTCCACCGACACAATTATTTATTCATTTATTTATATTTATTTACAATTATTTACTTTACATGTGGCCAGGCAGGATATGTTGTTAATTGTTGCACCTGAAGAATTGTAACAAATGATATTAGTCAAATACTGCATTACAATACTGCATTACAGTACTGCATTACAAGACCATTACTGTACTGCATTACAAGACCATTACTGATGTTCCAGGAATACTGATATTCCTGGACCTCGAGAAAGCCTTTTAACTGGCTAGCGCCCCAGCTATTCTCTGCTGCCTCATCGACAAAGAGGTCAAGGGCAACCTGCTCTCCTGGACCAAAAACTGTCTCATAAACAGAGAAGCAAGAGCAAAACTTCATGGCACAGCCTCTGAATACGAGACATGAAAATGGTAGATCGCAAGGAGGCATTCTCAGCCAACTTCTCTTCAACTGTTTAATGGAAAGAATAATGAGGCTGAAATTCCCACAACACTGCAGGCTGCTAAACTATGCGGAGGACCTTGTCATCATAAAAGGAAGAGATGCAGCGCACCTTGCACCCCAAATGCTTAGAGTGCATCAGTGAAGAGGCAAAACAGATTGGTATGAAACAACCCCCAGCAAGGCAAAAAATATTGAATCCCATAAAAATATTTAATCCCAACAATCAACTTAACGTACAGGGTCAACCAATTGAATAGGTCGACACTTATCAGTATATAGGAATAATCATGGAGGACACTTACTCGAGAGAGAGAACTGCGGGCCGGACGGCAATCCTCAGGTCACTAACCTCCCTCTCTGGAGGAGCCAATCTACAAGTCATACACATACTATGTACAGGCAGTTAGATCAGTGATCGACTATGCCGCACCTGCACTTACAAGCCTATCACAACAATAGTGGAAAAAGCTTGTAGTAGCCCAAAATAATGCTACGAGAGCTGCCCTTGGAGTCCCTATGTGGACCAGGCTTGAAATCAAAACTAGAAACGGGTTTGCCCTCTCTTCAAGAAAGAATATCTCAGAGAACAGATATGATTATCAGTAAGATAATCGTTTTCCCTGATCCAGTCCCAGTATGACAGTCCTTGGTTGTTGGACTTGGTCAAAACAACGGAAACTCTTGGGCTCCCAGAACAGGAAAGCTCCAAAACAGACTACAATTAAAAAGCATGATTCTTGATATAGAACATCTGATAATGTGTTCAGGACCCCAAGGTTCGCCCTCAAAGAAAAAGAACCAGAATGATGAGTCATTCTCCTGGGCTCTCTCTCTCTGTACTAACAACATTATAGGTACACAGCATCAACAGCAATAGTAGGAACAGTAGCAAAAACAGCAGCAGCTAGTGGTCGCGGTCAGTGGAGGGTTAAGGGTTTTCTCTGGGGCCGTGTGGTCAAACGATAGTTCAGGATTATCTGTGAGAGTGTGGTCGTACGGTAGGGCTCGGGGTGTGTATGGACCGGGGAACGATATGGGAATCACCTTTGTTTCTGAGTGGTCAGTAAATGTTCGGGGAAGTAAGCTTCTTCAGGCAAGATCGGCAATGAAATGTTCAAGGATAGGTCAAGACGGTGTTATGATGTCTGCCCTATTCCTTCTTTCCTCCAGTGTAGATCAGAAACGAGCCTTGTAGCACATTTTGGGACTTCTAGTTTTGTTGTGCGTGTCTTCAGTCAGGGGTTCCATGCCGGGGCAGCATACTCAATAACAGGGCTCACGAAGGACGTATACAACACTAGGAATCTTTGTCAAGGTTGCTGAAAGACAACCGGACGCCTAATGCTAGTATGGAATATGCTGCCCTCGTTATTCTGCTGGTGTGTGACTCAGGTGTTAGATCTCCGGTTACGCCTACTCTTAATTCTCTCTCTTTTCTGAAGTTGCAAGTTGCCTTCCCTTCATCCTGTACTGTACTTCATCTCCAACTCCTATCCTCATTACCTTGCATATGTCAGTTAAAGTCTAGTAGCCATTTCTCAGACCATCTTTGGAGATTGTCTAGTTCATCTTGTATGTTTTGCACTAGTCCTCAGTTCTGATTCGCCTCGTTGGCCTATCGTCAGCAAAGAGATAAGAACGAGGTTACTTCTTTTGTTAGTTCGTCTAATTATATCAGGAACAGGATAGGCCCTATACATGGTGTGTAATTACCTAAGTGTAATTATTAAAGTGTAGTTACAGGATGAGAGCTACACTCGTGGTGTAAAACTGATATTATGGATGACTATGTCTGACCATTTAGCCATAACAGCTAACATACACGTGGCTAATGTTGACATACCTGGCACTAAGCTGAGTAGACGCAGGCTAACAGTAAGGAAAGAGCAAGAAAACTTCTTTATAGACAACATTGGTATAATAATTATGAGCCTGAGAATGTACAACAGTCTTATGATGACCTCGTGAATAAAACCTATGAGGCCATCAAAAATAGTGAGTCACACCAAAAGAAAAGGCGTACCGGCAAGCAGGTCAGACACAACCAGTACTATGATGATGCTCAACTGAAAGAACTTAAATCAATTGCTAGACAGACAGGTAAAGCATATAAGAGCCTTAGAACTCCTCAAATGTTAAAACTGTTTCAGGCCGCGCTTGCAGCGGCAAGGGAGAGAATGACTGAACTGAGACAAACTGAATGGGAGGGTTTTGTTAGTGGACTTAACCTGCATACTCCCCTGAGCAAAGCCTGGAAAGGCATAAAACAAAATTATTGGTAAAAATAATAGACAAGTTTCACACCCATACCCGCTACATAAAGCCAATCAGTTAATTACAAAATGGGCTCAGGTCTCCAGCCTTGGAATGTTACCAGCTAGCACTAGGGAGAAATTGCAGGCGAAGTTCACAGACAGAAATGCTCTCATAAATTTCATGTTGAGCAAGCAACATGATGAATGTGATGTTCCATATACAGATTATGAATTGAATGCAGCCCTCTCCACGGGCAGTAGCACTGCTCCGGGTGAGGACGGTCTCCAGGAGCAGTAGCACTGCTCCAGGTGATGACGGTATCACGTATGATATTCTAAGACTCCTACATCGTGTACCCGGTAATCCATTATTAGACTTATTTAATGCGAGTTATGTCACTGGGCAGTTGCCAGTATCATGGACCACCAGCCGTACGGTACCTGTACCAAAGCCTGGCCAACCTGATGCTTTCCGTCCCATCTCACTGACCAGTTGCATGTGCAAAACCTTTGAGATAATGGTGCTTAATAGATTATTGTATAGAGATAAAGAGCACATGTCACCTGATAACAATGGTTTCACACATGGTAAAAGTGTACACAACTGTATCACAACCTTTCTCACTGTTCATGGAGATAAAAGGCACAAGTACACAACATTTCTTCATTTAAAAAAATGCCTTTAATATTGCTAATAGGGAAGTGATTATGTATGAATTAGCGAGAATGGATATAGGTTGACAATTATTACAATGAATACAGGGCTATCTTACCAACCGGAAGTCCTCTGCACTGTTCCAAGGTTACAAGAGTGAAACCAAATTAATGCAACTAGGCACCCAACAAGGAGGAGTACTAAGTCCTACCTTGTTTAATGTTCTAATTAATGCCTTAATAAAATTAATCCCAACTAATCAGGCAAACATCACTATCAGCTATGCAGATGACATCCTTGTGCATACTAAAACCCACCGCAAAATACAAACACCCTTAAATTGTATACATACAACTTATGAGAGCCTTGGTCTTGTAATCAACGCTGCTAAAACTAAGGTATTTAACAGAAAAATTGGCAACCGCAAAAGTGAACCACGGTAACTTAAGATAGATAACGTACCAACAGACTATGTCTCTTCTTTCAAATACCTTGGAGTCTCTGTACCTTGTAACTCAACTGCAGTCAATAAGTTACAATGTAGAGACAGACTCAAGGCTCTCAGAACTGTAGTGGAGTACAGCCCTAAATACGGTGTTAATATTAGAATAGCAAAAATGATGTACTTAGCATATATAAGGTCTCTGATAGACTATCATGCACTAACTTCAGTCCTGCAAAATGGCAAAAGTATTGATAGACTGGAAAAAATGCAAAATAAAGCACTCAGAATTATACTTGGCTGTCCTATAACTACCAAAGTTCTCAATATACGGAAAGAATTAAATACTTAGCATTCGAGATAGAATATTTAAAATCAATCTTATGATGGGACTAAAGATTCTGCGTGATAACAAAAACAACATTGTGTCAGTTGAACTGTTAGAACACATACGTAATGGAACCAGCGAGTCTAAATGGATTCAAAGAACAGCCACTCATTAAAATGATGGGACTGCACGATGTATATACAGATGAAAGAGTACAGCACTTCCTTCCACCCTGGCAGATAGTACCTTTTGACATCCTGACCCCTGCATACCCCACCAAGAAACTAATCACAAACAACCCTCAGGCTCAGCTTGCTGCTAAATTAAGCACCATAGAACACATTCACAATATACAAACCGAAAACAACATAACACAGACCATATACACTGACGGATCACTCAATACTGCTACAGGGAGGGCAGGAAGTGTTGTTATTGCTCATCAGCCCGATGGCAGCACAATTCAAAGGAATATAGGAATTAGTAACTGGGCATCCACAATGCAAGCCGAGTTGGTAGCAATACTGGTAGCACTCAAAATTATTGACAACACTGAAGTAGACAGCTTAATTATTTCCGACTCCTTTTCCTCACTACTAACAATAAACAGTTTGCAATCAAGTAATAACGTGCTTGTCTCAGAAGCAAACATAGATATATAAGCATACTTAGCATGAGGGTAATTTTTTTTTTTTTTTTTTTTTTGAGATATATACAAGACTTGTTACATTCTTGTACAGCCACTAGTACGCGTAGCGTTTCGGGCAGGTCCCTGGAATACGATCCCCGCCGCGAAGAATCGTTTTTTCATCCAAGTACACATTTTTCATCCAAGTACTACATTTTACAGAGGCTACAGTCAAGGATTTGCGCCCAGTAAATCCTCCCCGGCCAGGATACGAACCCATGACATAGCGCTCGCGGAACGCCAGGCGAGTGTCTTACCACTGCACCAAGGAGACTAAATATAAATGTGAGAAATATAAAAATGTTGTGGATTCCTTCTCACATTGGCCTGCAGGAACTTGACAAAGTTGACGCCTTTGCTTAGGTTGAAGTAAATAATGACAGTATTGAACGGAATCTTGAGTTATCAAATAGGTCCCTTAAAAGTGTCACTAGACTAGAACTCCTGGACGGATCTGAAGAAAGTAGAACAGTGCAAACTGGAATCAGTAGGTCCATTGTATATCACAATGAAATGTGTGAAGTAACATGTGTATGGGGCAAGTAACAAAGTCAGTAGACTAACAGATGTTGTCACAGCTAGAATAAGACTTGGCTACAAGTATCTCTGGCAGTTCGGCTTGTATAGGGATCTAGATGAAGTAAAGTGTAAAGTGTGTGGACAAAGACGGACACACTCGAACACTATATCCTGGATTGTAGTAAAATTGAGTCAGAGTTAAATCTAAGCTCACGCTGTATGATATGGCAACCTATCTTATTACCAAGGGTAAAATACCTGAAATCCTTGCGCTCTATCCATATTTTGCTCCCAGTAGATAAATGAGATTAAGAAACCCAGTATTGTGAACAATAATAATAAACATTAGCTCTCCTATGACTGTAATATCTCCATTGATCAAACAATTATGTATTAGCGATAAGACCTACCATTAATGTATAATGACTTATTTTAAATATATAGCTCTTAAAATAGAACATTCTCTGTAACTAGCTGACATTGTAACTATAAGGTGTGAAGGACAGATGAAATTGTTAATTTAACAGTCTAAGATGAGGTCTGATAAAGACCTTTTGTGCCCTCTGTAATGCTTTTGCGCTACCGCTCACAACATGAGTATGGGGTGCACAATAAACCAGCCGCCTCCGACGGCAACTATCAAATAGTGGTGTCCCGTCTACCCAGTACTCTTTGTCATATAACGCTTTGAAACTACTGACGGTTTCGGCCTCCACCACCACCGTACTTATAATCTATTACATCTATTTATGATTTATTACATGTATTTATGATCTGTTACATCTACTTATGATCTATATTTCATCTACTACCCTTACCACATGTACTATTAATAAAAGAACGATAATGGGCTGGAGCTGGAGACCGTCTGGACTCTGGCAGTCGTCCCCACAACCTTGCTATAACTCTTCCTATACAAGTTTAGGGATATATTAAGGTTTACCTTTTAACGAATACTTTTGAAGTAACCTTGCACTAACGGAGCCTCGAACTCGTGACCGCCGAAGCTGGAAAATAGGAGCTCTACCGCAACCTGTCCTCGCAAATTTAATAAGTCAATATTGACTTATTAAATATGTGCATAGGTGACATACTTAACGTAATAGTTTCCCCTTGAAAAGCTTCATAGATAACACCGCCCTTACCTAACCTACTTAGTATGTTAAGATAAGCATCTTATTGCTTCGTAATTACAATTATTACCTAACCTATACCTATAATAGGTTAAGTAACAATTGTAATTACGAAGCTATTAAGATGCTTATTTTAACATACTAAGTAGGTTAGGTAAGGTCGGTGTTTTCTATGAAGCTTTTCAAGGGAAACTATTATGTTTAGTATGTCACCTATGCACACAACTAGTAAGTCAATATTGACTTATTAAATTTGCGAGGACGGGTTGTCTACCGACCTGGACCCAGATTCACACAGCAGTTACAGTTACGCAAGCACTTACGAACCTGAACATCTTATCATTCTTGGGCAGCTTTGTTTACAATTATTAAACAGTTAATGAGTTCCGAAGCACCAGGAGGCTGGTTATAACAATAACAACAGCTGATTGGCAAGTTTTCATCCTTGTAAACTATTTAATAAATGTAACCAAAGTCGTCAAAAGATTAAGGAAAGATGTACACGTTTATTAGTACTTGTGTAACTGCTTCGTGAATCTGGCCCATGACTACGAGCACCCATGTACTCACCTATTTGTGCTTGCGGGGGTTGAACTTTGTTCTTTGGTCCCGTCTCTCAACTGTCAAGCAACTGGAGTACAGATTCCTGAGCCTACTGGGCTCTATCATATCTACACTTGAAACTGTGTATGGAGTCAGCCTCCACTACATTACTTCCTAATGCATTCCATTTGTTTACTACTCTGACACTGAAAAATTCTTTCTAACATCTCTATGGCTCATTTGGGCACTCAATTTCCACCTGTGTCCCCTAGTGCGTGTGCCCCTTGTGTTAAAAAGTCTTTCTTTATCTACCCTATCAATTCCTCTGAGAATCTTGTATGTGGTGATCATGTCCCCTCTAACTCTTCTGTCTCCCAGTGACGTGAGGTTTAATTCCCGAAGTCTCTCCTCGTAGCTCATACCCGTCAGTTCGGTTACTAGTCTGGTGGCAAACCTTTGAACCTTTTCCAGTTTAGTCTTATGCTTCACTAGATATAGACTCCATGCTGGAGCCGCATACTCCAGGATTGGTCTAACATATGTGGTATATAGTGTGTGTGTATTTACCTGGTTGTATTCATCTAGTTATGCTTGTGAAGGTTGAGCTCTGTTTTTTCGGCCCGCCTCTCAACTGTCAAATCACCTTTTTCACACACACAAAGCTGATGGATTGAAAGTTGAGAGGCGTGACGAGAGAGAACAGAGCTCAACCCCCGCAAGCAGAACTAGGTGAACACAACTAGGTGAATACACATTGTTTCTAATTTAGGGGGCATCAGTAAGTATTTTTAAAAGTTGTTCAATGTCAACAAATCTTTTTTGACTCTTTATATATGAAAAGGGCTGCAATTGTTCCAAGTTTCAGTATTGCAGCCTATATAAACGGGGATATTTTATTTTCATCGAATTTTACACATTTTCAGATCGAAATTGTAACCACAAGTTTCAAATGAAATCATTTCTACGACACTTTTCTATCACAATAACATATAATAAAAGGATCTGTCTAGCGGATTTTTAAAAATATGTTTAGTTTTTCTAATACAAATAGTCAAAGTTCGATTAAAAATTATGCAAATTTATCATGGTTTATTACTATTATAAAATCAATAAATGAACTTAGGGAAAAATGTTTTTACAGATTTGTAGAGACAAACTGTACATATAAGGTGTAAGTTTCATATAAATTGAATAAAAAATGAACCAGTTATATGAACGTTTATGTTACTTGAAAATAAATAAGTAAAAAATAAAGTCTAAGGTGCTGCCATCTGTGGCTGAGGTTGACATCAACCAATTTCCTCCAAAATTGGCACCTTACAGATAGGCTTACGTGCAGTCAGGTGTACAAGTTTCATGCAAATCGTCCGATAAACAAATAAGAAAAAATAAAACAATTTGTCAATTAATTTTTGGGGATAAAACTAATTATTAAATATTTTTATTATATGCTATTGTGATAGCTGAGAGTCATAGCCATGATTTCTGTTGATACTTGTGTTTGATGTAAAAAAAATTACCATTTTGGAAAATTTGACAATTCAATATTTTTTTCCCTTCCTATTTATGCTACGATGCTAAGACTTGGACCAGAGGAAACCCTTTTCATATACAACTCGTCAAAAACGTTTGATTGAAATTGAACTAGTTTTCATTTATTGCATATTTTTGGACTGATGCCTCCCTTAAGGATATTATATTATTATTATTATTATTTAATGATTCATATACACATATATATTTATAAATATATATGCACAATTTTTTCCAATTATTGGGGGAGGGTTTTCTGGTCGATATTTCATCTGGGAATTGTGTACTGTGGGGCTGGTTTTTAATCTAGTAAATCGAGGCTCTTGGGCCACCAGCTGTGGGAGTGGGGCGTCTCATCTTGGGCCACCAGCTGTGGGAGTGGGGCGTCTCATCTTGGGCCACCAGCTGTGGGAGTGGGGCGTCTCATCTTGGGCCACCAGCTGTGGGAGTGGGGCGTCTCACCTTGGGCCACCAACTGTGGGAGTGGGGCGTCTCACCTTGGGCCACCAGCTGTGGGAGTGGGGCGTCTCACCTTGAGCCACCAGCTGTGGGAGTGGGGCGTCTCACCTTGGGCCACCAGCTGTGGGAGTGGGGCGTCTCACCTTGGGCCACCAGCTGTGGGAGTGGGGCGTCTCATCTTGGGCCACCAGCTGTGGGAGTGGGGCGTGTCATCTTGGGCCACCAGCTGTGGGAGTGGGGCGTCTCATCTAGGGCCACCAGCTGTGGGAGTGGGGCGTCTCACCTTGGGCCACCAGCTGTGGGAGTGGGGCGTCTCATCTTGGGCCACCAGCTGTGGGAGTGGGGCGTCTCATCTTGGGCCACCAGCTGTGGGAGTGGGGCGTGTCATCTTGGGCCACCAGCTGTGGGAGTGGGGCGTGTCATCTTGGGCCACCAGCTGTGGGAGTGGGGCGTGTCATCTTGGTCCACCAGCTGAGGGAGTTGGGCGTCTCATCTTGGGCCACCAGCTGTGGGAGTGGGGCGTCTCATCTTGGGCCACCAGCTGTGGGAGTGGGGCGTCTCATCTTGGGCCACCAGCTGTGGGAGTGGGGCGTCTCATCTTGGACCACCAGCTGTGGGAGTGGGGCGTCTCATCTTGGGCCACCAGCTGTGGGAGTGGGGCGTGTCATCTTGGGCCACCAGCTGTGGGAGTGGGGCGTCTCATCTTGGGCCACCAGCTGTGGGAGTGGGGCGTGTCATCTTGGGCCACCAGCTGTGGGAGTGGGGCGTCTCATCTAGGGCCACCAGCTGTGGGAGTGGGGCGTCTCACCTTGGGCCACCAGCTGTGGGAGTGGGGCGTCTCATCTTGGGCCACCAGCTGTGGGAGTGGGGCGTCTCATCTTGGGCCACCAGCTGTGGGAGTGGGGCGTGTCATCTTGGGCCACCAGCTGTGGGAGTGGGGCGTGTCATCTTGGGCCACCAGCTGTGGGAGTGGGGCGTGTCATCTTGGTTCACCAGCTGAGGGAGTTGGGCGTCTCATCTTGGGCCACCAGCTGTGGGAGTGGGGCGTCTCATCTTGGGCCACCAGCTGTGGGAGTGGGGCGTCTCATCTTGGGCCACCAGCTGTGGGAGTGGGGCGTCTCATCTTGGACCACCAGCTGTGGGAGTGGGGCGTCTCATCTTGGGCCACCAGCTGTGGGAATGGGGCGTGTCATCTTTGGCCACCAGCTGTGGGAATTGGGCGTGTCATCTTGGGCCACCAGCTGTGGGAGTGGGGCGTCTCATCTTGGGCCACCAGCTGTGGGAGCGGGGCGTCTCACCTTGGGCTACCAGCTGTGGGAATGGGGCGTGTCATCTTGGGTCACCAGCTGTGGGAGTGGGGCGTCTCACCTTGGGCCACCAGCTGTGGGGGTGGGGGCGTCTCACCTTGGGGTAATGTTACTAACATTGGGTCCTCTAATATTTCGATGGTGTTCCACACCCTGATGGCTTGGTGCTGCAGTCTGATGTTTAGTGGCTGTATGTTCAGGAGTTCCTGGTGCTCCTGGATTGTCTGATCATATGGTGGACGGTGTTTTGCTGCTCTCCTTAGTGCCTTATTTTGCACTGCTTGTAGTTGTTGTATGTTAGTTTTCTTTATGGTGTGTAGTGGTACTGGGGGATACTCTAGATGCGGCCGAACTAGAACCTTATATAGGTGTATCTGTATGTTTATACTGAGGCTTCGGAATCTCCTCTGTTTCCCTAAGGCTACTTTGGCTTTGTTTAGTCGGTCCCTTACGTGAATATTTATCCCTGTTCTATTGATCGGGAGTCCCAGTATTCTGCCCACCTCCGCATATTGGATCGGGCGGTTGTCAAGGATAATGGGGTCCGGGTTTATTTTTTAAATTTGTATTATCTGGAACTTTTTGTTTATTATTGCTAATTTTCCATTACTTCTCAAAGTTGTTTATGAATTCAATTGCTGCCTTGGTCTCGTCGGCTAGTAGCGGCTTTGATGGTCCTGGTTGACATATAATTTGGGTGACATCGTCAGCGTATGTGATGTATTCTCCATGTTGGGGTTGGGGTAGGTCAGCTGTATGTATGTTGAATAGTGGGAGAGAGGCAGCTGCCTTGTGGTACTCCACTTTTCAGTTCTATTAAGTCACCCAAGTAGCTGCCGATACTAAGCCTAGCAGTTCTGTTGTCTATAAAGCTCCAGAGAGTAGCGGTAAATCTTTGTGGAAGTCCTAGTTCAGATATCTTGTATTTTAGGCCTCTGTGCTAAACTTTATCGAAGGTGTTCGAAACGTCTCTAAGCATTATATTACACTGAAATTTTTTCAACATTGCGTTGGGTATATGACGAAAAAAGATCAGTGTAATATAGTACAACAACTTCATCAACTAATGTTGTGGGTACGTCTACACTCTCTCTAACCCCCCTCTCTCTCCACCCCTCGTTCCTAACCTTACCACTTGGGCTAGACGGTAGAGCGGCGGGCTTCATGCAGGTCGGCGTTCAATCCCCTACCGTCCACGTGTTTGGCCACCATTCCTTCCCATCGTCCCATCCCAAATCCTGATCCTGACCCTTTCCATGTGCTAAATAGTCGTATGGCTTGGCGGTTTCCTCTGATAATTGCCCCTCCCCCTTCCCAGGGGCATAACTGGCAAACCCCTCACAGTGTTCAAGAGAGAACTGACAAGCACCTCCAAAGGATACCTGATCAATCAGGCTGTGACTCATACGTCAGGCTGCGAGCAGCCGCGTCCAACAGCCTGGTTGATCAGTCCAGCAACCAGGAGGCCTGGTCGACGACCGGGCCGTGGGGACGCTGAGCCCCGGAAGCACCTCAAGGTAACCTCAAGGTAAGGTTCCCTC
>WNGS01001287.1:64636-83644 GCA_020271785.1 Procambarus virginalis | reverse complement strand
TATGTTCACTTCAGTGCTACACAAGTGAACATGTGTAGCACTGAAGTAGGTAGGAGCTCCTTGCTCCTTGTAGGAGCAAGGAGCTCCTCCTTGCTCCTACACAAGCAGGAGGAGCTGCCAATCACCGGGAAGCGGCCAAGTCACGTAAATACAGAGACCTTGAGCACCACTACAATTCTTGTCCCCATTGCCTCAGAGACACTTGGTGCCTGGGGTAAAAGTGCTGCTAGCTTTTAGAAGGAGTTGGGGTCTAAGCTAACTCGAATACAACTAGAAACCCTACAGTTGCCAGTTTTCTTTTTCAGTGCCTTAGTGTGGCAATCCAGAGAAGAAATGTCAATGCATCCATTGTTCCTGCCCACCATCTGAGGAGCTGGAGGAGCTATTCAACTTGTGACAAGCAGCCTTGTACCCTGCATGTAATCAATATTCTAACTTTTTTTGTAGTAATGACATTTTCAAATAAAGTTAGATAAATATACACACATAACAAAAGAATAGGGGTGGTAGGAGAAGAAAATATCAAAGTGATTCAGTGGAGGATCCACAAGGTCTTCTCTGAGTGAGAAGCATATGCAGTCATATCATTGAATATGACTGCATATTCCGTATTTACTATTTTCTGATTAAGGGCTTCTATCCCTCTTTCTAGTGCTCTTGCATCAGGGTTCAGCTGGAAGAGAAGTTCACCAAAAGTCATGTTGTTTTCAAGGTGTGAAAAGAATTGAATAACTGAAGAATATATTACACTTATTTAAAATTCATACGACGTTTCGAACCTACATGGTTCATTCTCAAGTGATGTTACAGTCCAGAACATTATATTTATACTAATAGCAGGTCAGGTGAATACAAATGGATCGAACAATGGGGGAAGGTGTAAACAAAGGGTGTACATTGGGTAGACTGAAGGAGAAAAGAAGCTAAGGATCAGAAGGTTAAATAGGGTACATACAGAGATTAATCAAGCGTAGTGGGCGCTGTTTGTTGAGCAGTCTTGTGTGTTGGCACCGTTTTGTTCTGGTCTTGTCCTTACTCTCATGGCTGGTAGAGTGAATAGTTCCGAAATTTGGGTATTCATGGTAGGTTGTTCTATTTTTATATGGATGGCTTCAAGAATTTGTAATCTTCCTGCACCTTGGGTTTTGTCTATTATACAAGTATTTTTATTTAACATTTCTCTTGTTAGGGTGATGTCATGGGCTTGTCTCATGTGATTCCTAGGGGCACCGGATTGAAGATAACATGTCAAACGCCTCGTCAGCTTGGTCGACGTCATACCTATGTACTTAGATTGAAGGTTACATCCTTCGTGAGGGCAAGTGTACATGTATACAACGCTTGACTGCTGTAGAGGGTTCTCTGTCAGCTTCGGGCTGTTTTTAATAAGGAGGTCTGAAGTCTTCTTTGTTTTAAAGAATATGATCAGGTCTATGTTTTGGTTTGGAATAGTGCTTTTTACTCCTTTACGAATTATTTCCTTCATAATTCTTTCTTCTTTTTCATGCTCACTGTGCATAGTTGATTTGTAATATAATTTTATTGGAGGTGTTGTGGTTTCTGTTCTAGGTTCAGGATTGTACCATCGGTCCAAGTGTCTCTTCTTATAGCAGCGTTTATTTCCGTGTTGCTATATCCATTGTTCACCAACACCTGAGTTACTCTTTCAAACTCTCTATTCACATTGCTCCATTCGGAGCAATGTAAGCGTAGTGTAAGCAGTGTAAGCGCTCGACGAATATAAGCATTGAGAAAACTGGCTTTGTATCTTTGGGGACACTCACTCTTACCGTTCAGCATAATCCTATGTTGGTAGGTTTTTGTATATACGTTGGTGCTTAAAGAGGTTCCTTTTTGTTATTAGTACATTCAAGAACGGCAAACTGTTATTTTCACTATTTTCATGTGTAAATCGGAGTACTGACTCTCTCTCTAGATGTCTTTTTAGGTCAATTAGTTCGTCTGAGTCTTTTACTATGACGAATATGTCATCTACATAACGGCAATATACAGTTGGTTTTTGTCTGCTACTGAAGACTATCTTGGATGGTTCCCATATAAAAATTGGTAATAACACTCCTAAGGGGGAGCCATTGCTACTCCTTCTATTTGAAGATACATGTCTCCTTGTGGACTGATGAAAGGGCTTCCTTTGTACATGCCTCGAGAAGACTCTTCAAGTGTGGCTCGGGTATGTCTAATTTGGGGGTGCTCTCGTCTCTGTATACTCTGTCCAGTATCATTCCTATGGTTGTGTCGACTGGGACGTTGGTAAATAGGGATTCCACGTCCAGGGAAGCAATGATTCCATCGGCTGGGTAGCTTTGAATAATTCGAGGAAATCTGCTGATGATTGTAGACTATAGTTGCTTGGAGTGTATGGAGTTAGGAGTTAGTATTGTATGGAGTTAGTACGGAGTTAATCAAAACTACCCAGCCCGATGGAATCATTGCTTCCTGGACGTCGAATCCCTATTCACCAACGTCCCAGTCGACACAACATACGATGACAGAGACATAGTATATACTTGCTTTATCTAGCACTCTAACATTCTGTTTCTAACTCATTGTGTATGTATGTACTTTTCCCTCAATAAAATGTTCTTATCTAAGAGGCCAATAAGATGATCGATGTTTAAGGTATGAGTATGAGTGAGGAGTATGTCTGGCGCCAGTAAGAGGAGTCTCTGAGACCCTCGCGGAGGCAAATGTCATGCTGTCAATACCCAACAGTTCACCCGTCCAACAAGAAAGTATTTCGGTGCAAACTTTGAAATGTCGCTGATCACAACATTAATCTTGCAGCCTTTGGGCAAGTACTCGGCGACTTATTTACTGTAAGGGTATCCTCAGCATGGGTACCCTCAGCAAGGGGTACCCTCAGCATGGGTACCCTCAGCATGGGTACCCTCAGCAAGGGGTACCCTCAGCATAGGTACCCTCAGCATGGGTACCCTCAGCAAGGGGTACCCTCAACATGGGTACCCTCAGCATGGGTACCCTCAGCATGGGTACCCTTAGCATGGGTACCCACAGCATGGGTACCCTTAGCATGGGTACCCTCAGCATGGGTACCCTCAGCAAGGGGTACCCTCAGCATGGGTACCCTCAGCATGGGTACCTTCAGCAAGGGGTACCTTCAGCAAGGGGTACCCTCAGCATGGGTACCCTCAGCATGGGTACCCTCAGCATGGGTACCCTCAGCATGGGTACCTTCAGCAAGGGGTACCCTCAGCAAGGGGTACCCTCAGCAAGGGGGTACCCTCAGCAAGGGGGTACCCTCAGCAAGGGGTACCCTCAGCAAGGGGTACCCTCAGCAAGGGGTACCCTCAGCAAGGAGTACCCTCAGCAAGGAGTACTCTCAGCAAGGAGTACCCTCAGCAAGGGGTACCCTCAGCAAGGGGTACCCTCAGCAAGGGGTACCCTCAGCAAGGAGTACCCTCAGCAAGGAGTACCCTCAGCAAGGGGTACCCTCAGCAAGGAGTACCCTCAGCAAGGGGTACCCTCAGCAAGGAGTACCCTCAGCAAGGGGTACCCTCAGCAAGGGGTACCCTCAGCATGGAGTACCCTCAGCAAGGGGTACCCTCAGCAAGGAGTACCCTCAGCAAGGAGTACCCTCAGCAAGGAGTACCCTCAGCATGGGTACCCTCAACAAGGGGTACCCTCAGCAAGGAGTACCCTCAGCAAGGAGTACCCTCAGCAAGAGTACCCTCAGCAAGGAGTACCCTCAGCATGGGTACCCTCAGCAAGGAGTACCCTCAGCAAGGAGTACCCTCAGCATGGGTACCCTCAGCAAGGAGTACCCTCAGCAAGGGGTACCCTCAGCAAGGGGTACCCTCAGCATGGGTACCCTCAGCAAGGAGTACCCTCAGCAAGGGGTACCCTCAGCAAGGGGTACCCTCAGCATGGAGTACCCTCAGCAAGGGGTACCCTCAGCAAGGAGTACCCTCAGCAAGGAGTACCCTCAGCAAGGAGTACCCTCAGCATGGGTACCCTCAACAAGGGGTACCCTCAGCAAGGAGTACCCTCAGCAAGGAGTACCCTCAGCAAGAGTACCCTCAGCAAGGAGTACCCTCAGCATGGGTACCCTCAGCAAGGAGTACCCTCAGCAAGGAGTACCCTCAGCATGGGTACCCTCAGCAAGGAGTACCCTCAGCAAGGGGTACCCTCAGCAAGGGGTACCCTCAGCATGGGTACCCTCAGCAAGGGGTACCCTCAGCAAGGGGTACCCTCAGCAAGGGGTACCCTCAGCAAGGAGTACCCTCAGCAAGGGGTACCCTCAGCAAGGGGTACCCTCAGCAAGGAGTACCCTCAGCAAGGGGTACCCTCAGCAAGGGGTACCCTCAGCATGGGTACCCTCAGCAAGGAGTACCCTCAGCAAGGGGTACCCTCAGCAAGGGGTACCCTCAGCAAGGGGTACCCTCAGCAAGGGGTACCCTCAGCAAGGAGTACCCTCAGCAAGGGGTACCCTCAGCAAGGGGTACCCTCAGCATGGGTACCCTCAGCAAGGGGTACCCTCAGCAAGGGGTACCCTCAGCAAGGGGTACCCTCAGCAAGGAGTACCCTCAGCAAGGGGTACCCTCAGCAAGGAGTACCCTCAGCAAGGGTACCCTCAGCAAGGAGTACCCTCAGCAAGGGTACCTCCAGGTAGGCACCCCCCAGATAAGGGTGCACAGTATTAGGTATACCAACATAGCCTCAGTAAATGGACTCTCAAGAAAGAGATGGCAGCAAGATCACTAGCAAGAGGGACCTGGATTACTAGCATGGAACTCCCAGCAATACTACCAGTTAGTGGACTCCCAACAGGGCAAGGGGGCGAATTTACAACAGGGGGAAGGGGGGACTCACAACAGGGGAAAGAGGGGATTTAACAGGGGAAAGGGGTGGGGCTCACAACAGAGACAAGAAGGAATAATTAAGGAGAGGGGAATATAATCACTACACGTGCGCAGATACACCAAGACATTCATAGCAACAGGTTATAATCAGTATGGTGAGAGAACCACTCTCATGCCCAGCTTCATGTGATGGTGTCATGTGATGGTGAGTGCCATGTGATGGTGAGAGTGCTATGGTGGTGAGTGTGCCATGGTGGTTGTGAGGGATGATGAGAATGCCACATGTGATGGTGAGTGCCATGTGATGGTGAGAGTGCCATGTCGTGAGTGCCATGTGATGGTGAGTGTTATGGTTGTGAGTGTGCCATGGTGGTTGTGAGGGATGATGAGAATGCCACATGTCATGGTGAGTGCCATGTCGTCAGTGTCATGTGATGGTGAGAGTGCAATGGTGGCGAGTGTGCCATGGTGGTTGTGAGGGATGGTGAGAATGCTATATGTGATGGTGTCATATTATGGTGAGTGCGCCATGGTGATCGTCAGGGATGATGGTGAGTGCCATGTGGTGGTAAGAATGCCATATGTGATGGTGTACTTCAACACACTGACTTGCTGAGATAAAGAGCATGCCCCGAATACACCGGTTGAAGTATTTGTCAGCTGCACAAACTGTTTTGTATTCTCGTGCAACATCACTGTGTGTGAAAAGTTTACCAACTCGCAGATAACATCGCTAACCTTTCACAGACACACGACGCAAACTATTTATTTACAAGTGGTAAAGGCAGCAAGGTAATACTTCCTGCAGTTTATATTGATCCATGAGCGTCACCAGTACAACTGTAAGGTGAAGGTAAATGTAAGGTTTACACACACACACACACAGGCAGAGTTTCATTCACCCTGATGTTCCCGTTCACCTAGCAGTAAATAGGTACCTGGATGTTACAGCTGCTCCGAGCTGCTTCCTGGAGGTGTGTGTGTGTGTGTTAGAGAAATATATGTAGTAGAAATAATAGATGAAAAATAGATTCGTTAGAAAGGCGGGGTCCAAGAACTAAATAGCTCGATTCTGCAGACATAAATAGTAAATACAAATAGTAAATACACATCCTGATGCCACTATTATGAAAAGGGTTATGATAGGAGGAAGACGGCATGAGACTGCAAGATGACGTGGACATACTGAAAGTATGGTCCAACGAGTTTAACCCGAGCAAATGTAAGGCAATGGAGATAGGTGTAGGGAGCAGGAGGCCAGATACAAGGTAACATATCGTGAGGAGACATTCACACATATGGAACTAATAGAGCAAGAACTCGTCGGCAATATGATGTTATAGTGGCCAGAATACGCCTGGGATATAGACGTATCTGGCAGCTTTCTCAAAACCCAAATGTCGAGTACACAATGTGTCAACTTTGTGAAAGAGAAAACATGCACTCTCTTGAACATTATATTGTAGAATGTCCCATATTGGCTGACTTTCGCCCTCCTGGGCTAAGGTATGCTGAACTCTGTAATTACTATATGAGTACTGGAACACTTGGTGATATATTGGACTTGTACCCAAGATTGACTACGTAACACATCTGTTATACAATGCGTGTACCTATAATCTGAGCTTGTAAAAGCATCTTAATCACCTTCAGTGGTTAAGTATTTAATATCACACTAGTTTCTATAGAAGCTATATTACCTTGTCAAAGTAGGAGACACATAGGTGTATGTATATATATATGTGGATATGAGTAGCTATATGTATATGTGTGTATTTGTATACAGGGTATGTTGAAGCTGGTCAAAATTGCATGTCTCCTTTGTAAGTGCACATTAATGACTGTAAAAAGACACCTTGAACATAGTTTATGTAGGGCAGACGTAAATCTATGTATTTATGTTTGTAGGTCAGCTTAACATTTTAAGAGCACTACAATCACCTTCTGTGGTTGATTGTTCAATAAATCAACTATATATGTTTAACAGATCTCTAATCCTGTCCATGGAGGACAGAAGAAAATGTATATATGCTGGTTAGCATTGTAAATGTGTGGCCACGTCTGTGGTAGAAAATAATAAACAAAAAATACCATTTGGTAGATGAAATTCTTGAAGAGTCAGGGAGAGAGACCTGGGGGGTTGATATCACACCTGCCAGGCTGCCTAACATAAGAACGGCATTTAGAAACTTGGGTAAGGAATCATTCAGAATTTTGTATACCATTTATGTCAGACCAATCCTTGAGTATGCAGCTTCGGCATGGAGTCCGTATCTCGTCAAACACAAGACTAAATTGTGTAAGGATCAAGGGTATGCCATCAGACTAGTTGCCGAGCTGAAGGATACGAACTACAAAGAGAAACTACAGGAACTTAATCGCACGCCGTATGAAGGCATGAACCAGCGTCGCTGGAGCTAGTGGAGACATGATCACCACATACAAGATTCTCAGAGGAATTGATAGGATAAATAATGATAGCTTATTTAAAACGGGTAGTACACACACAAGGGGACATATGTACAAACTGAGTACCCAAATGAGCCACAGACATAAGAAAAAACTTGTTCATTGTCAGTAGTTAATAAATGGAATGAATTACGCAGTGATGTTGTGGAAGCTGACTCCATACACAGTTTCAAATGTAGATATGTCAGGAATCTGTACACCAGTCGATTTTATGTTGAGAGACGGGACCAAAGAGCCGAAGCTCAACCCACGCAAGCACAATTAGGCGAGTTAGGGGAGTACACACACAAAGTACCTCACTACTTCCTCTACTTTCTGACCAGGAAGCCCCGGACAGGCACAGGAAGCTATATTATAAATTCGGTGCCACCACACAGGAGAATATTAAGGCAATCAGAAGGACGAAACATTAACACACACACCAGAGGTAGGCGTGAAACAGAGAAGCAGTCTGAATATCGTAACAAAGGCCAAGAGCTGCAGAGCCCCATCAGGAGGTATACACGGTGACCAGGTTATATTAAGACAAAAAACGACAGTGAAGTTTGTGAGGAAATTAACATTTAAAGAAAAAGAGTATACAGGAGACAGACGGTAGAAATACTACACACTGAAGATGAAGGAGGACCAAGAGAAAGTAATCATCAGGAGAAAGTGTTCAGTGTGTATGACTACATAGCACTTGAATATAAGGACTATAAGGACAGAAGGAAGGATTGATATGCAACCACTTGGACAAACGGGGGATCGAATGCCGGCCCTGTAAGAAGGGAGGCCGTTGCAGTACTGTCTGGTGCAAGTGAATGTATGAAACAGGACCAAGAAGAGACTAAGGGGCATGATAGTGACAGAACAATCAACAGTTAGAGTAATTAAGTAATTATCAAAAAGGGACAAGCGACCGTGAGGGACGGTGAAGTCAGGACATTCAACAAGGATATGCACTACCGTAAGAAGGACAATGCAATTTGGACAATTAGAAGCAGGGGAGCGATCAAGCGTATATGGCCAATGCATAACCTCGCCAGAGCCGTTTCCCACCGCCGGTTACGGTGGTAGGAGGAAGGCCACAGGGACACACTACTTTTAAGAGTACGCAGTTTGTTATTAGTAACAGAAGACCAACAACCCTGCCAACGGGCAAGGATGGAGGAATGAATAACTGGGTAAAAGTCAGAATAAGGAATACCTTACAAGAGATGGGACAAGTGCGGATAACTACCTTAGCAGCAGCGTCTGCACGTTCATTTAGGGACACACCAACATGGCTGGGAACCCAGCAAAACTCCACTCTCTTAAATCTATTGGAGATAAGAAACAGCCAATGCTGAATTTCGACTACCATCGGATGGACTGGATTAAAGGACTCCAGAGCCATGAGGGCACTGCGAGACTCGACTACAACAACAAAGGAAAATTGACAGCGAGAAAGCAGTTGACGAAGAGCAGAGGGAATAGCATAAAGTTCTGCCGTCAAGATGCTAGTCTCTGGAGGCAGGCGACACATAGGTGTGGTCAGGAAAAACAACGGAGTAGCCTACACCGTCTGCAGACTTAGACCCATCGGTGAAGATGGGAATGGAGTGGAAAGTGGGAAAGAAGTGTTCTAGGAAAAGGCGTTTCAGAACTGTAGGAGTAGTAAAAGCTTTAGTCACTTGGGTCAAGAGTTTTACAAAATTTAGGAAGGGGGACCTTCCACGGGAGCCAAGACGGAACAACACTAACCGAAAGAAAATTCTGTAAGCAAGTCAACCGACAGAAAGAGGGTGGTGGTGAAGGGGAAAAGGGACCACAGGAGGGGCAATAGTCAAAGCATGACATAAGCGAGAGTGAGGGTGTTGTAAGGACCGCACAAGGTAGCGAAGACAGTAGTGATCACGGCGGTCCTGGCGAGACACGACGCCGGTTTCAACATACAGGCTGAGGGTAGGAGTCTAAGGAAAGGCTCTAGAGCTGAGGCGTAACCCAGTATGGTGCAGAGCATCAAGACGGCAAAGAGTAGGAGGGGAAGCAGACGAGTAAGCAGGGTAACCATAACTGAGTTTAGACAGAACCAGAGAGTAATGTAAAGAGAGGAGCGAGCGTCTATCTACTCCCCCAAGAAGTACAGGACAAAACCTTAAGGAGATTAAGGACCTTAGAGCATTGAACTAGGAGGTAACAGATATGGGGCAACCAAGTCAAACGAGTGTCAAAGATTATCATCAAAAGCTTATCAGATCCTTTGTACAGAAGGGAATGACCATAAAGCGACAAAGAGGGCCTAAGAACTACCTGCTTCCGAGTAAGTCATAGCACAAGTCTTAGTTGTAGAGAACTTGAATTATACACCCTCATGTAGCCGTGGAGTGTGTGCAGCCGTGGTGTGCGCGCAGCGTGGTGTACTCACCTATTTGTACTCGCCTATTTGTGTCTGCAGGATCGAGCATTGACTCTTGGATCCCGCCTTTCGAGCATCGGTTGTTTACAGCAATGACTTCGGTAATATTTCCCTATCATACCTAGTTTTAAAATTATGAAAAGTATTTGCTTCCACAACCTGCTCCTTAAGTGCATTCCATTTTTTCCACTATTCTCACGCTAAAAGAAAACTTCCTAACATCTCTGTGACTCATCTGAGTTTCCAGCTTCCACCCGTGTCCCATCGTTCTGTTACTATTCCGTGTGAAAATTTCGTCTATGTCCACTCTGTCAATCCCTCTGAGTATTTTATACGTTCCTATCATGTCCCCCCTCTCCCTTCTTTTTTCTAGTGTCGTAAGGCACAGTTTCTTCAGGCGCTCGCTCCTCATACCCCATCCCTCGTAACTCTGGGACGAGTCTCGTTGCAAACCTCTGAACCTTTTCCAGTTTCCTTGTATGCTTCTTCAGATGGGGACTCCATGATGAGGCGGCATACTCCAAGACTGGCCTCACGTAGGCAATGTAAAGCACCCTAAATGCCTCCTTACTTAGGTTTCTGAATGATGTTCTAACTTTTGCCAGTGTAGAGTACGCTGCTGTCGTTATCCTATTTATGTGCTTCAGGAGATAGACTAGGTGTTACGTCCACACCCAGGTCTCTTTCTCGCGTCGTCACAGGTAGGCAGTTCCCCTTCATTGTGTACTGCCCCTTTGGTCTCCTATCACCTAGTCCGATTTCCATAACTTTACATTTGCTCGTGTTGAACTCCAGTAGCCATTTCTCTGACCATCTCTGCAACCTGTTCAGGTTTGGGATATTTTAACCTTTCTAATTGGTTGCCTGAATATACCATGTTGCAGAGGGCGAACCTTCAGCTATTCTCTGATGTAGGTAGGCTTTGTTGAGGTGTGAGAGTTTTTTGGTGATGATGTTTAATGTTCTCTAGGCTGGGTTGAATTGTTTTACGTATCACTGGATGACGAGTTGCCAGTTTAGCAATTCATCAGCTTTCTCATTTAATGGGATTCCAACATGGGATGGGATCCAGTTTAAGGTTATGTTGAGTCCTTTGCCTTTAGCGACTGCTCCAAGATATGAAACGGTGGTAATTATTTCTACGTTATCTTTCCACTGTTTTTGTCCTAGTATTTGAAGTGCAGCTTTGAGTCTGTGTGTATGATTGCATTTTGAGTGTTTTGTGCAATCACACATGCGAATGCCTGTTGTATGGCAAACAGCTCAGTTTGGGTTGATGATACTAGTCCTCCCAGTCTCCAATATGCCTGCATGCTGGCCGTGCAAAGAGCAGCGCCAGCACTCTCATATTCTGTGTCCACCGATCCGTCTGTGAAGATGTGGGTGGCTCCTGCTACGGCAATGCTATACATTTGCTCTTCTATTATGCACCTTAGGATTGTCGGATCATAGGCAGCCTTTTTCATTGGGAGACTTTCTATTACTATTTTGAAAGTAGGCTCTTCCCACGGTGCAGAAGGAGTGTAATTTGGGTGTGGATGATCACCCTCTTGAGATGAAGGGTTATCTAGAGATGATTTCGGGGCTTTTTTAGTGTCCCCGCGGCCCGATCCTCGACCAGGCCTCCACCCCCAGGAAGCAGCCCGTGACAGCTGACTAACACCCAGGTACCTATTTTGCTGCTAGGTAACAGGGACATAGGGTGAAAGAAACTGCCATTGTTTTTCGCCGGCGCCTGGGATCGAACCCAGGACCACAGAATCACAAGTCCAGCGTGCTGTCCACTCAGCCAACCAGTATCTCCCCCACGGTAACAGCTTGATGATTAAATGCAACCTCAGAATACTGAAAAGAATTACTGAAAAAAAAACAAAAAAAAATTGTACCATGTTACGACCCTGGGTTCTTTAGATGGAAATCAGAGGTCAAATTTGAACTAAATATACTAGAATATAGTATTAGACGCATCGTGAACTGCAGTTGTTTGGTATCTTCCCTGCCAGACGTAAGACTATTCTTGTTTCTCAAAGAGTTTTTGAGAAACACGGAATTGGTCGAAAGTTTACTGTCGAAACACGGTATCAAGCAAACTACAGAGACTTGATGGACAGTTGAGCACATGCTCAAGAAAGCTCAAGAAAACAATATCCCCACCTTCAAGAACGCCGGGTAGGAAACTCTCTCCTAAAAACAGGTAGAGTCCAGTACGTCTGAAAACGACCTTGATGAGTCATTTTCAAGTACACCAAGATCCTCAACACTAATTTCAACTTCCATGGTGAGTTCATCTGACTCCATGAATACCACGGTAATATCAGCAAGTTCCAGCGACTAAGGAAACTAGGTCGCTGGAACTAAGATCCTGCAATAGAACTAAGATCATGCAATAGGCTGCGCACAAAATTGCAACACTTACAATGCAGTGTAGCAACCGAAGGCATAGCCATCCAAATATTACAGGAGACCTTGCTTCGAGTCGGATTAGAACCTAAAATCTCAGGCTATCGAGGTTTCTTCCTTCCATGGGTCAATGGGCAATCTAGGGGGTGTGCCATCTATGTGAAATGTGACCTGATCTCCAAGTCCATAACCAGCCCACCTGATTGTGGAGCACGGACAGAGGTGATGGGAGTATCCATTGAACTAAAACACTACAAACTTGAAGTGTTTAATGTTTATAGGTCTTCACGTGCTGAAATGGATCTCTGTGTTATTTGGACACACGACCACCTCAAACGCAATAATTTGTGGTGATTTCATTGCCCATCATCGTTTGTTACAAGGCTCGAACACAACAACTGAGGCCGGCACTCACATTGCACATCTACTAGACCAGCTACCAGAAATCCTTATCCTAAACAAGAATGAACCCCACTTACATCCAAGGAGGTAGATTAGACCTTACCTTCGTTTCAACCTCCCTAAGAGAGGCAGCAACATGGTCAGTTGAACTCATACTTACATGCGACCACTATGGGGCCCAAATTGACCTAAAGTTGGATCTACCCACCCCACCTCCACCTAAATCAGAAGCCTGTAACTTTGCTATACAATTGAGTTATATCTAGTTTACGTAACACTACGAGTGGTCGAGACCATTCTTAGTGCGACTGTGTTTACTTATAAAGATTTTCATACTTAGATGCTTACCTGCATAATACGGACGTAGCTGCTACAAAGATGCTAAGAAGGAAAACGTTCCTAAGTACGTGCATAACTGCTTCATGAATCTGGCCCCTTGCTCCTATAATTCTCCTTTGACAACAGTGTTACGGGACTAATAGTGTTCCCGTTATCAACACCAGCTTCATCTACTATCAAGGGAAATGTCCTAATTCTGAAACTCATTTATTACCTTTTCATTCCTGATCAGAAATGTTAGGTGGCTATATGGGTGAACAGGTTTGGATGCCTATTGAGACAACTCAAAATATTCCGTGCACCTCATCTAATAAATTAATATTCAATATTTCCCTGATATAGCTGTCATAAAGGTTATAACTAATATTGTATGCCCTTTGACAGGTGTAATTGAAGAAAAAAGAAGAATTACCANAGATATATTACCTGGACAACAAATTATGATGGATTTATGCTAATAGTTTGAAAACAAGATTCCCAGTTATTGTTGGTAGAACAGGGGAAGAATCGACGGCCAATCGTCCTTCCCCAACCCGTCCTCAGACCAAGTCCATTCCATCCAGCTGTCGACCCCAAAGACGCATTCATCAATTTTAACATGCCGTTCATTCAAAATATGAATTTTCTCAAATACAAATTAATATTGTTATATATTAGCATACTGTGCATATTTAGGCATTGGTTAGGTGTTTTAGGTTCTGTTGGCGATTATTTGTAGTACGTGGGTGAAGCATTTACAGTGTTGTGGTTCGAACACAAGTCGTCAGTGAAACACCTGATCCGTAAGTGTTCGGACATCATCAGTTGTGAGTCGTGTGTAAACTGTTTTTCATTCATAACAGGGGTTTGGCGGGTGGATGGAATGGTCGTTGGCCTTTGTTTATGAGGACGGGTTGCCTTCCCTGCCCGGGAGCCAGATTCACGAAAGTACTTACGAACCTGTCCATCTTTTCTCAATCATTGGCGGCTTTGTTTACAATTATTAAACAGTTAATGAGCTCCGAAGCACCCGGAGGCTGTTTGTAACAATAACAACAGTTGATTGGCAAGTTCTCATGCTTGTAAACTGTTTAATAAATGTAACCAAAGCCGTCAAAGATTGAGGAAAGATGTACACGTTCGTAAGCATTTGCGTAAGTGCTTTCGTGAATCTGGCCCCAGGACTAGAACTCTGGTCGTTCGAGTCCTAAGCTTGTCAGCTTGCCCGATCGTTCTCACAAGGCTGGCTGATGAGGGCGCTAACCATTACATCACAAGACGCTGTCCCTGAAGCTCTAAATGGATTTAATTAAGATATATAAAATATTTATTTTACAAAAGCCCCACATATTGTATGGTTCCGAAATCACTAAGTGTTGATCCATTATATTGCACCCACGATACATTATACAGCACCCACGATACATTATACAGCACCCACGATACATTATACTGCACCCACGATACATTATACTGCACCCACGATACATTATACTGCACCCACGATACATTATACTGCACCCCGATACATTATACTGCACCACGATACATTATACTGCACCCACGATACATTATACTGCACCCACGATACTCAATATCTACTCAACAGGGGCGTGTGCGCGCGTGTCTTCAATATGCGCGCGCGTGTATTCACGTGAGAGCGCTTGTATTTGTTTGGGCTCTTCTTCTAGCGGGATGGAGACATGGTGAAGGCTCTTACTTGGGAATGTGGAGAACACACTTAGGCTGCTTCTGTGTTCTTTATTAATGAGTTATTAGTGAGCCAGCCAGAGGCTCGGGGCCCGCGCAGGAATATCCCCAAAAAATATAGGGTAACACAGTGTTCAGGTGAGCAGAGGTCCACCTGCCGTAGTCGTTCACAGTAGGCTGCCTCCGCCGTCACTTGAGCGGCACCCACGACTATGGATCTGACGTCAGATGCCTCCGCTGCCTCGTGGTTGTAGACGGATGGAGTGCCAGCCAATGTGAGGGGCGAGGTATTCGACGTGTGCGCCGGCGTATTCGACGTGTTCGTGCGCATATTCACCGTGTGCGTTTGGACTTGCCAGCTTGCCTCTGCAGGATCAGGCAGCCACTCCTCTAAGACAATGACTGGCGACCTGTGAGTCAATTTCCATTCCTTTGGTTCAGCCCGTGTTGCTCCCTGTGCCAAGGAGCCTCTTCTGGCATATTTAAGGCTCATGTGCGTCTCTAGCTTCCAATCATGTCCTCTTGTTCTATTGTTATTAACTCTTCCTCCATTTCCATGGTGTCAATTCTTCTAAGGATTTCATCTATCTCTGTCACGTCTCCTTTCCAGTTCCTCTGTTCCAGTCAGTTGGTGCCAGCTCTTTTATCCTCTTTGTGTACCCCCATCCCACATACTTCTGGGACCAGCTCATTGAAAACCTCCGTACCTCTATAATAATAATAATAATAATAATAAAATAATAATAATAATAATAATAATAATAATAATAATAATAATTCAGAATATCCACTGGGACCATGATGAGGATTCAAGCCTATACCTGGGTGTTCCCAGATGTTCTAGACCAGAATTTTGTGGATTTTCTCACTGACATATTACGATAATGGGAGTTCTCTGTGTAGTAATAATATTAATATATAATAATAATAATAATAATAATAATAATACTAATAATAATAATTTATTGTGTCGGGGGACAGGCAGCAAGTATATACATACAGTACATGTTAGGCTTATATTGATGTCTTCCCCCCCCCTCTCCAGAATTCAACCCCAAACAAGCTGACTAACTGCTGGGTACCTATTTACTGCTAGGTGGACAAGGGCATAAGGTGATACGAGAGGGACCCAATCGTTTGTGTGTCGGCCAAGATTCGAACTCTGAATTTTCGGTTGAGAGTCGAGAACGACCTCGACTGTACTACCGGGACTCTAAATGCTTTCATAAGGGCTTTTCTGGAGGACTCCAATACGGGGCTGCATATCCTGATGTTGGCTTCACGTTGGTGCATAATATTCTTAATGCTGGTTTACCAAGATTCCTGGAGGCCGGTTTTGCAGTGTGCCTCTTGGGTAAGACTGTTATACCACTCATAGGTGAGTCTTTAGGTGTTTCTGGTTAGTGATTCCCCTTCGTTGTGTACCGTCTTGCTGGTCTCCTCTCCTGTGCTAATGTAAGTGACTGTACACTCACTCGTAAACTCTACCAGACTCTTACACAGAGTTGTGTCAAAGGCTGTTTAGCAAATTCAGAAATATGCCGTCTGTCCATCCTTCTCTGCCCTGCTGTGACGGTTTAGGAAGTCACACTGCCATCAGTGCGAGAGTTAAGCACGTCGAGAGCACCTGAGTGAACCTTGTCGCACTGTGCACTACAGGTACACGGTCCTTAACTGCTGTATTGTGCCGCTACAACGGTCGTGTTTACTACCATCGGACACAGGATGACACGAGCATTCTAATGATACTTCGATGGCCATTGTACGTCGACTGTGTTGGCTGCTACTGCGAGCAGTAGTCCAGCTATTTGGTTAAGAGTTACTCAGTGAAGAGGATAACACGAGTCAAGAGGCAGTTTGATGGTAGCTATGGGAGGTGATCGACCACTTTTCTCCTATGGCATCGTCTGGGCCATGGGAGGCCACCCCCAACCATGCGCGAGGTCACGTACATGGTTTCCCTAGCTTATGGAAAATTCTGGCTCCTTCATAATGGTCATGGAAGCTGCTCTGTCACTGACCAGTTAAGGTAACTGTCGCCTTATAGGATTAGGCATCTTTTTCCAGCTATAGAGACGAGCCCCGCACCCATACCGCTACTCTCGTCATTCTGCACGTGGAGATCAGCCTTAGAAGACAACCATTGTTCCCATTTTAGAGCCGACGAAACGTAGTCATCCGTGTCTCTAAACTCCTGTGAAGTTCTCTATCACTTAGTGTGTGTATCTAGTTTTGGTGAATGTAGAATCGTCAAACCATTTAACTTGCTACAGTGATAGTGAGAACACTCAGTGTACAGTGATAGTGAGAACACTCAGTGTACAGTGATAGTGAGAACACTCAGTGTACAGTGATAGTGAGAACACTCAGTGTACAGCGATAGTGAGAACACTCAGTGTACAGTGATAGTGAGAGCACTCAGTGATAGTGAGAACACTCAGTGTACAGTGATAGTGAGAACACTCAGTGTACAGTGATAGTGAGAACACTCAGTGTACAGTGATAGTGAGAACACTCAGTGTACAGTGATAGTGAGAACACTCAGTGTACAGCGATAGTGAGAACACTCAGTGTACAGTGATAGTGAGAGCACTCAGTGATAGTGAGAACACTCAGTGTACAGTGATAGTGAGAACACTCAGTGTACAGTGATAGTGAGAACACTCAGTGTACAGTGATAGTGAGAACACTCAGTGTACAGTGATAGTGAGAGCACTCAGTGATAGTGAGAACACTCAGTGTACAGTGATAGTGAGAGCACTCAGTGATAGTGAGAACACTCAGTGTACAGTAATAGTGTTGACTCGTGTGTATCAGGAGTGATGCGTGTGTGACACGTCATATCCAGAGCAGCCTGCACATAGTAGTCATGCGGCCACTGTGTGCCGATAACACAAGCCGCCAGAGAACTACACTACTCAGAGCCTCGAGCTGAATCGACTCTCAATTCAACTAGGTATAGATGTATCCAAGTGAGGCCAGCCTCACTTGGTTAAGACATGGACGTAAGACTTGCTTAATATGGTTAAGACAACCATATTCTTTCTGGTTACCTCAGGACTGATTCCTGGAAATCGACCACCTGGTTAAACGAGACTACATGTGTCTGGAACAGACAGAAGTCTGTTTACCAAGGTGTCAGCCTGGTCATGAGGACATCTTGGGTGGTGACGTGGCGACAAGTGTCTCATAATTGTATCACCTTAAGGATCCTTTGTGACCACCGTGTGAGTGTCATGTTGCTTCTGTGTGTTAAGTAATCATTTGACATTTGAACGGAGTGTGCGTGACTCATTTGCACTAAGTATTGATTTACTGTTTCAGTGAAGAGTATTTTCAACACAGTACGTGGTCAGTGGACCTGTTATATAACAATGATTATTTAACCTGTTCTACAAAAAACGTCGCATTTCGACCGAATGCATTACACAAGGCCAAAAATTGCCGTACTAGAAAATGGAAATCGGTCGCGAAAGTGACGCACTGTCCCATTTTCTGTTTTGGGTCCTCTGGTAGGTTAGGAGAGGACACTTTAAACTGACCGTTTCCTTGACGTATCCAGACCTTAGGAGGACGGGCTGGATTATTAGTGTCTTGTAACCCAGAATTTTCACGTGTTCTTGTGCGATCTTTTTTTTAGGAGTTGTGATGTATCCTCGTTGTGTGTTTTGCCATTCTGTGGCAGGTTATTATATACCGCGTACATTGCTCGTAATTTTGTCTGACATGAGTCTTACGGTGCACTGCTGTACACCAGTCGACTTCCCTTGTGCTTGCCAGTGCCAAAGAGTCATCACACGTGTCAAGTTAGTTCACTCTGCCTTGTAAGTGGCTAAAGACTGTGGTCTTAAGAAAGCTGGCCCTGTGGGATATCCTCCTCTTGGGTAATGCTCATTGAATAGCTTTTGCTGGCGTGAGACTCACTCTTAATGTAACTAAGCCGAGAGCAATAGTGTTTCTTGTAGAAACTTGTATTAGGTTACATACAGCTACAGCTATCAGTCAATTCTTCCCCCCCCCCCTCACCCCGTACTACCCTCGCATCACTTGCTTACTTAATCATTATTGACATTATCTCGATGGTAGAGCCGCTTATCACTATTACACCGCTGCAAGTTTTGCTGTACGATCCCGTAAAGTTTTAAGCCCTCTAGCGATAGTCGTTTGTGCAGGATGACGACCCCTGAGGGGCCTGACAGCTGAGTGGACCGCGCTTCGGATTCGTAGTCCTGAGATTCAGGGTTCGATCCCGGTGGAGGCGGAAACAAATGGGTAGTGTCTTTCACCCTGATGATCCTGTTACCTAGCAGTAAATAGGTACCTGGGAGTTAGACAGCTGCTACGGGCTGCTTCCTGGGGGTGTGTAACAAAAAGGAGGCCTGGTAGAGGACCGGCCATGGCGTCGCTTAGCCCCGAAACCATCTCAAGATAACCCCTAATGCAACATTATGATATATGGAGGAGATTATTACTTCATGCTATTATCCT